>CM053031.1:24720723-24997651 GCA_028564925.1 Lithobates sylvaticus
CTATAGCGCGGTCGGCATGTGGTTAAAGGGGTTTTTAAATAACAAACACGTTATACTTACCTCCACTGTGCAGCTCGTTTTGCACAGAGTGGCCCCGAACCTGGTCTTCTGGGGTCCCTCGGCGGCTGTCTCGGCTCCCCCCCCGCAAGTACTTCTCACCTAAATGCGAGCTCCCTGTATCGCTCGGCCCCAGCCCCCGGCGCGCCGCGTCATTGCATGTGATTGACAGCAGCGCGAGCCAATGGCTGCGCTGCTTTCAATCCATCCACTCTAGCCAATCAACGGCCAGGGTGAGAGGCGAAGAGGATGTCGGGGGCGAGCACGGGACTTTCGAGGGGTCAGGTAATGCATTAAGGTGAAAAAAATGTTACCTCTACAACCCCATTAAATTATATAGAAGCTGCATACTCAGTAATTGGTTAAATCAGCTGGTGAAAGGGCTTAAAAAGACTGAGGGCTTAATATCACTTTAATAATTAGTAATACTGCAAGCATGAGCGTCTACCCTCATGGGGTAAGAACCATCGCAGCCATTGTCATCACACGTAAGGATGACTAATGTGAATAGTTCAGCTTTCCCCATTAAATGTTACAGAATAATGGAATGTGCCAAAAAATTATACTTTATTAAATGAAGTTGTTTAATTGATTTTAAAATAGATATAAATGATATTGCAGTTAGCAGTAGCGAGCTTCGTAAATCTTGACCCAGAACAGTCTTGGTACATAAGAAGAACATATAATAGGAAGTTCTATGGCTTTATTGTGAAGCCGAGAGGTCATGCGAGGTTTGTACACTTGCAATTTATTTACTACCCATCTGTGATCATAAAAAAAGATAATAAAGGGGAGCACCTTTTGCATTGTTTGTTGGTTGCTTTTATTCCATCTTTTATGCTATAGGGTTGATTTGCTCGGACAGTTCACTTTGCAAGGGAATTTTCCCATAAGCTTCGTACACGCGGGGTGTGTGGGCAAGGGTGGTGGTTTTTTTTTTATCCCATTATGTTACATTTGATTTGTACCTAGGCCCATTGCGCCTCAGCAGTCATGTTCAGCAAGTTAACAAGACTTAAGCCCCGTACACACGATCGGATTTTCCGACGGGAAATGTGTGATGACAGGCTGTTGGTGGTGAATCCGACCGTGTGTACGCTCCATCGGACAATTGTTGTCGGATTTTCCGCGGACAAATGTTGGATGGCAGGTTTTCAAATTTTCCACGGACAAATGTCTGTTGTCGGATTTTCCGAGCGTGTGTACACAAGTCCATCGGACAAAAGTCCAAAGTACAAACACGCATGCTCGGAAGCAAGGACGAGCCAGAAGCGGTCGGTCTTGTAAACTAGCGTTCGTAATGGAGAATTAACATTCGTGACGCGGTAAATTAGGAAATCTCCAAATGCAGCGCACAATTCTCTTCTTCTTTAAGGCCCCTTTCACACTTATACGACTTGTCCCACGATTTGCGACTGCAAAGTAGCATGACAAGTCGTTCCCCATGATTTCCAATGACAGCCATTCATATTAGTACGACTTCAAGTCCTTCCGACTTCAAAATAGTCCCTGCACTACTTTGGTCCGATTTTGATGCCACTTACACAGGCATTCCTTGAAATCGCTGCGAAATCACTGCAAAAATCGCGGCCGCGAATCCCGGCAAAATCGCGGTAAAATCACGCGACTTTGAAGTCGCACAAGTGTGAAAGGGGCCTAAGGCTGGATTCACACCTATGCATGTTGCTTTTGAGCGTTTTTGCAGTGCTTTTTTGCGGTGCTTGCCGCGCTTTTGGACACACGTTTTTACCGCGATTTTGCCGCGTTTTGCGGTTTTTATTTTTACACTGTGGTTGCTTATCAACCAGCTATATACAGTGAAAAAAAAAAAGTGCAAACCGCGGCAGAATCGCGGCAAAAACACAGTAAAAACGGGGTAAAAACGTGGTACTTGCGTTTTGGATGCGGGTCCATTGACTTCTATTACATGCAAAACGCTGCATTTTGCATGAAAAAAGTCCCCGACCCTTTCCAAAAAACGCAGAGGCACAAAAATGCATTGATGTGAACGTGTTCCATAGGAACCCATGTTAAAAAATTTCCCTGCATTTCTGCAAAATGCAAGATGCATCAAAAAACGCATTAGTGTGAATGAAGCATAATGGGATAATAATGAAGCTGCTTTGCTGGTGATACTGATGGAGTTATTGCAAACTAATTTTCAAAGGCTTTTTTTTTTTCTAGTGATATCAAGAATAATATTATTATGTTTTTTTTTTTTTTTTATTTGGGCAAGTTACCACACACCATTATCCCGTAGTTTTTAAGATCAAAAATACAACTTTGTTGGTGTCCCTTGTCAATTTTACATTGTATTTTTTTTAAATGTAACTGCCGACTCCCAAACTGTCATTTGAAGGAAAACACATAGCCAAGTATTATTCTACACATTTTTTTTTATTGTGCATTAAAAAAGAAAACAAATAAAGACATGCTATCTGCCAATAGAACTTAACCAAAAAGTGCATTGTATGCATCCAAAAATATAGAAAATATACCAAATCAAATCATTATTCAACCAAAAAAAAATAATGTCAAAGCAATAACTCCAAGGCCAATAATAATTAACATGTTATCTCCTCCGATTCCGCAACATGGCTGGCTGACGAACGTCCGTTCAGAAACTAACTGAAATATGCGAAATGAAAAGCGCAAACTGAAAAGCGCGAAATGAAAAGCGCAAACTGAAAAGCGCGAATTAACACTCACCAAACTTCTACTAACATGAAATTAGCAGAAGGAGCCCAAAGAGTGGCGATAAAGAGCTGACAAAACACGTAGTACGTCACTACGTTTGTAATTGTTGGCCAACATTTGTGTGGCCGTGTGTATGCAAGACAAGTTTGGGCCAACGCCCTTTGGACAAAATTCCACGTTTTTGTTGGCCAAAAATCCGATCGTGTGTACGAGGCATAAGGTTAGCAGTGCCATGAAAATTCATTTTTAAAGAATACTCAATCACATGCAAGGAAATAAAATAAAAATGCATGCATATGATTTGATGATAAGAGTCAGCAGAGCTTCACCTAATTTTATAAGGAAGGAGAAAATCATCTTGCAAAATAAAAAAGCCTACTTGCCTTTAGAAAATCACCACCCTTGCATTTGCTGATCTCTTGCAGCCTCTTGCTGCAGCTCTTCACAGTGTTTCTAACAATAGACAGTGATTGGGAAGTCAGCAAAGAGTCACAGCTGGCTGGTCAACATGCCAGTGTTGGGACCCAAAGACCGATGAATGAACCCGTTCAACTGAGGACAGTGCTGGATCCCTGGACAGGTGAGTGTCTGTTGTTTTTTTTTGATGAACCGCTTTCATCTCAGAAAGTATTATTTTACAGAACGACCAGTTGATGCTTGGAATAGGCTTCCAGCCGAGGTAGTGAATCAGTCAACAGTAGAGAGATTCAGACATGCATGGGATATATATTGTGAAAAGTGAAAATAAAAATAAAATATATTTCATGCATTAAAATAAAACGCCTTCTGTGTGCAGCAGCCCCCCTCAGCCTCCCTAATATTTACTTGAGGTCCCTCTCTGTCCAGCGATGTCCACGAGTGTCTTAGCTGTCCTGATTCTCCTTCCTTATTGGCTGAGACACAGCAGTGATGCCATTGGCTCACACTGCTGTCAATCAAATCCAGCTAGCCAATCTCTTGTATCATGTCTGCTGTCTCTGACCATCCCCTGTATCACGTCTGCATTTCTTTTCTGCGGTAATTTTTTATCGCTTGAATAATTTTTTCCATAATGGGAGTGAGTGGGGCCTCATGTCTAAGGTTTGCCTAAGGCCTCACAAAGCCTAGAGCCGCCTCTGCACCTGCCATATGCATACTGCAACCTGCACAAGTGGGAATCAGGCCTCAGATACATTTTTTCAATGGGAGGCCATAGTTCTACTTTAAATGCACTTTATTGTATCTATTGTTATTGTAAATGATATCCATGATGAAACTGCAGACCATCAGCCAGGGGCGGACTGACAACTCATGGGGCCCCCGGGCAATCCTGACCTCCCTGGGGCCCTAAGCAAAATTCTGCTAAGGGGCCCTCTACTTGACCCGTGATGCCGTGAGCTATGTAAACCATTTGCCATTGCCACACAGTCACACCTGACACTTCAGTGCTCCCAAAACAATCCTCCTCCTTTAAACAAAACAGTCAAAGAATAAGTACAACAATATAGAACAGAATGAGGTCCCCAGAGAGCCCCCCTTACATCAGGGTCCTCAGAGAGCCCCCCTTACATCAGGGTCCTCAGAGAGCCCCTCCTTACAGCAAGGTCCCCAGAGAGCCCCCCTTACACAAGGGTCCCCAGACAGCCCCCCTTAAATCAGTGTCCTCAGAGAGTCTCCCCCTACATCAGGTTCCCCAGAGAGCCCCCCCCCTACATTAGGGTCCCCAGAGAGCCTCCCCTTACATCAGGGTCCCTAGAGAGCCTCCCCCTACATTAGGGTCCCCAGAGAGCCCCCCCCCTTACATCAGGGTCCCCAGAGAGACTCCCCCTACATTAGGGTCCCCAGAGAGCCTCCCCCTACATTAGGGTCCCCAGAGAGCCCCCCTTACATCAGGGTCCCTAGAGAGCTCCCCCTACATTAGGGTCCCCAGAGAGCCCCCCCTTACATCAGGGTCCCCAGAGAGACCCCCCCCTTACATCAGGGTCCCCAGAGAGCCCTCCCCCCTACATTAGGGTCCCCAGAGAGCCTCCCCTTACATTAGGGTCCCCAGAGAGCCTCCCCTTACATCAGGGTCCCCAGAGAGCCCCTCCTTACATCAGGGTCCCCAGTGAGCCTCCCTACTTACATCAGGGTCCCCAGAGGGTATCCCCCTACATCAGGGTCCCCAGAGAGCCTCGCCTTACATCAGGGTCCTCAGAGAGCCTCCCCTTACACCAGGGTCCCCAGAGAGCCTCCCCTTGCACCAGAGAGCCCCCCCCCTTACACCATGGTCCCAAGAGAGCCTCCCCTTACATTAGTGTCCCCAGAGAGCCCTTCCTTACACAGGGTCCCCAGAGAGCCCCTCCTTACACAGCTCTACCAAACAACATCCGCTTGGAAGAAAACCATCAGGCATTAAGGAAAAAACTCAAGACCCACCTCTTCTAATATCGCAGGACAACAAGAGCAGACAAGCGCCTTGAGGCGATTCGGTTCGCATTTGCAGCGCTATACAAATCATTCATTCATTCATTACACAGGGTCCCCAGAGAGCCCCCCCCCCCCCCTCTGACATTAGTGTCCCCAGGGGGCCCCCTCTTACATCAGTGTCCCCAGAGGGCCCCGTCTTTACATCAGTGTTCCCAGAGGGCCCGTCCTTACATCAGTGTCCCCAGAGGGCCCCGTCCTTACATCAGTGTCCCCAGAGGGCCCCGTCCTTACATTAGTGTCCCCAGAGGCCCCCCCCCCTCTTACATTAGTGTCCCCAGAGGCCCCCTTCCTTACATTAGTGTCCACAGAAATCCCCCCTCTTACATTTGGGCCCCCAAACAGCTGACTCCCCCCTTGCAGAGGTTCCCCTGTACCTGGCTGGTGGAGGTGGGAGGCGGCGATCGGCAGCTATATGGTGTCCACAGGCAGGGGGATCTCCCTGGGGCTAGTAGTTCTATCTCCGAATGTATACAGCGGATAGGGGAGGGGCCTCTGACCCGGGCATCAGCAACAGTGTTCAAGCAGAGTTAAAGTGAAACTGATACCTGCCTGGGTCAGAGGCCCCTCCCTTCTCCTCTCCACTGTATACACTGAGAGTACTACAAACCCCAGGGAGATCCCGCCGCCCACTCAGGCACCATAGAGCTGCCGATCGCCGCCTTCCACCTCCTCCCACTTCTCCTCACTGCACTCTAAACAGTCAGCCAGAGGTGCAGGGGGGGATGCTGGGTCTTGGGGGGCCCCCCCACAGCGGCGGGGCCCTAAGCAGCTTGCATAGTGTGCCTATAGGGCCGATCGGCTCTGCTCCAAGTCTCCCACTGATAAACATGTACCATAAGCTAATAATCTCTTCGTTAGCATGCTCACAGCTTGTTTGCCTAGTTAATTAAGTGCTCCCATGGGACAATTTATATCTGTCACCAGGTGACAGCTACTTGAGAAATGACAGTGCATCATTATTAAAGTAACCTAGCACCCTGTAAGTTAATTGGATTTAATTCTTGCCTGCAATCTGCGTCCTCTTCATTTTTCACATCACTACACTCCAGCCCTTCCTCGCTGCTCCCTGTCCATCCAGCCTGCCCCGTGTCGCTGCCTAAGTGTGCCCCCCACATTTCTCAATTACCTGCGTGTCACCTGAAGCTTGCAGCCCTTCGTATCTTCGTCGCGCTCCACTGGTGACCCCGAAGCGTTTATTCAGCAAAGGTAAAAAGCAATGTGCAATGGGCACTAACCCAGAGCAACCCGAATTTATCCTTCGCTGACCCAAAATTAGAAATGATTGGTTGCCGTGGGTTATTCTCGTTGCACTCTGTTATTAATTCACTCTTTGAGCCGTCTTATGAAAGGTAATGCATAGTGTATCTTCAGTGAGTGCATATTGCAATTTATTATTGTAATGGATACCTAATGACTTCAATTATTACCTGGTAACTTTAATACGACTCACGTTTTTTTACATAGTTCTACTGTATTAGGGCTTTTGCGCACAGGTGGCTTGAGTCCATGCAATGTGAGTTCCGGCATATTTCCACCACCCTGGAAGCAAACGTGCTGCCAGCAGCCGCCAATAGACATGAAAAGGCTGTACACGGCTGTATATGCCGCTACTGTCTTAGGCCCCTTTCACACTGGGGCGGGAGCGGCGTCGGCGGTAAAGCAGCGCTATATTTAGCGCTGCTTTACTGTCGTTTTAGCAGCAGTATTCAGCCGCTAGAGGGGCGGTTTTAACCCACGCTTACGGCCGAAAAAGGTAACCCCCCCCCAGTATTGCTGCGGTGTCCCATTGATTTCAATGGGTAGGAGCGGTATAGGAGCGGTTAATACACCGCTCCTTCACTGCTCCAAAGATTCTGCTAGCAGGACTTTTTTTACCGTCCTGCTAGCGCACCGCTCCAGTGTGAAAGCCCGCCGGCTTTCACACTGGAGTTAAAGGAGACACTTTTTTAGGCGCTATACAGGCGCTATTTTTAGCGCTGTAGCGCCTGAAAAATGCTTCAGTGTGAAAGGGGCCTTAGGCTTGATTCACATCTATGCATGTTGCTTTTGAGCGTTTTTGCAGTGCTTTTTGCGGTGCTTTCCGCGTTTTCTGACACGCGTTTTTACTGCGATTTTGCAGCGTTTTTTTTTACACTATGGTTGCTTAGCAACCAGCTATATACAGTGTGAAAAAAACGCCAAATGCAAATCGCGCCAAAATCACGGTAAAAACGCGGTACTTGCGTTTTGGATGAGGGTTCATTGACTTCTATTACATGCAAAATGCTGCAGTTTGCATGAAAAAAAGTCCCCGACCCTTTCCAAAAACGCAGAGGCACAAAAATGCATTGATGTGAACGTGTTCCATAGGAACCCATGTTAAAAAATGTCCCTGCATTTCTGCAAAATGCATCAAAAAACGCATTAGTGTGAATCAAGCCTTAAAGAGGAACTGCAGTCTGCTCACATAATTTGTAATAAAAACATCTTAGCCATTCTGAAGCTTCCCTCCAACCACTTTGCATATTATTTCATACCTCCCAACTTTTTGAGATGGGAATGAGGGACACCTATCAGCAAAAGTATGCAGGCATAGGACACAACTCCTATCACGCCCCCTTATGCCGCGTACACACGATCGGAATTCTCGTCGGAAAAAGCTCTGATGGTTTTCCCGTCGGAATTCCGAAGGAATTTCGCTCAAACTGTCCTGCCTACACACGGTCACACCAAATTCCAATGGTAAATAACACCGCAACACACAACACGTTCGACGGCACTATAAAAGGGAAGTTTAATGCTTCCGAGCATGCGTTGGAATTTTGCGCGTCAGACTTTTGCATACAAACGATCGGAAAATCCAATAGAAAGGTTTTCTGTCTGAAAAATTAAGAACAGGTTCTCAATCCAAAGTCCGTCGGAAATTCTGTCAGAAAAAGACCGATGGGCATACACACGGTCGGAAAATCCGATGAAAAGCTCCCATCGGACTGTTTCCATCGGAAATTAAAGCAGCATTAAAGGAGAATTGTACAAAAAAACAAGATTGGTTAAACCCACAAGTGCTTTTATCACTACTATTCCTTTATATTGGCTTTTGGAATTTACAAATGCAGCAATTTATAAACTGAATGAAAGGTTTAGTGCTGGAAAACAGATAATAATAGATAAAAAGTGCATTTTATATACATCTATACAGATCAGACTAAAACGAGAGACACATGAGGAGAATGAGGGACAGAGGGACATTGCTCCAAATCAGGGACAGTCCCTTGAAATCCGGGGCAGTTGGGAGCTATGTTATTTTATATATACTGCGATTCTGTACTTGCCAAATATGCTGCAGAAATCTCCCTCCACTGAGTCTGGCTGCAGCCATTTTAAAGCGGTTCTGCACTGGGTTTTTTTTTTTGGGGGGAATATGCTAGTATTAATAACTAAATTGGGGGACTCACCTGTTCCATCTTCCATCGCGATCGCAGCCGGTTTTCCTCCGATAAAGTTCTTTATTTGCTGCTTTTCTGCTGGGTGCCATCTTGCCTGTGGGCATGTGAAACCCCACAGGCACTTTAGATGGCCCAGCATGCACTGCCAGTACTGCGCCGAGCTCGCGCGTGCGCAGTAACGGCAAAGTGCAGCTCACGTTCTCCGAAATCTCGCGAGATGTCGGCACATCTGCCGACATCTCGCGAGATTTCGGAAGATGTGTCCGAAATCTTGCGAGATTTCAGAAGATGTGTCCGAAATCTCGCGAGATTTCGGAAGATGCCCGCACAGACTCCTGGGATCAATGACACCAGATCCCAGGAGACAGTGCGTCGTGACGAGGATCCCTGCACAGACCCCGCCCACCCCCGCAGAGACAGAGGACCAGAAGTCATCGATTACAAGGTAAGTGAAACAAAAAAAAAAAACACATTTCATTTAGTACTCTTTGCCTGATTTGGAAGGCAAAGAGATTTACTAAATGAAATGTGTGCCGAACGGCTTTAACTGTGGGCAGCTGAAGCTGCTGCCTGTTCACTTCCTAGATTTACACAGACACACAGAGGCACGCCTCCAGCTCTGCAGCTCTCGTTGGCCTTCTTATGATTCATCCCTCCTCCCTTGCTGGCAAACTCTCATGAGAGTTTGAAAAGTGACTATGCGCAGCTTTTATCTCTGGAAGGAGTACAGGTCACCAACAGCATGAAGATTCTGTGGTACATTCAGTAAGTTATCAAGTTTTGCAGTTTTGGGGTATCTCATGCTCCCTCTCCCTATTTCAGTTCATCGATCCCAATAAAAAACCCTAAAAAGAACCATTGGAAATTGTCTCCACTATTCAAAAACCAGGTGTATGTTGCCGACATCCCAAGTTATTATGGAAAAAACTGAAACCCTCATAGGTGAGCGGGAATTTAAAGGCCGCTGGTAGAGTTGCTACCTCATCCCTTAACCGCTTCAGCACCGGGCCATTTTACCCCCTTCCTTACCAGAGCACTTTTTGCAATTCGGCACGGCGTCGCTTTAACTGACAATTGCGCGGTCATGCGACGTTACACCCAAACAAACTTGACGTCCTTTTTTTCCCACAAATAGAGCTTTCTTT
Organism: Lithobates sylvaticus; assembly: GCA_028564925.1. Lineage (NCBI taxonomy): Eukaryota > Metazoa > Chordata > Amphibia > Anura > Ranidae > Lithobates > Lithobates sylvaticus. Next base: position 24,730,496 of record CM053031.1, read on the forward strand.
TGGTGGTATTTGATCGCCCCTGCGGTTTTTATTTTTTGCGCTATAAACAAAAGAAGAGCGACAATTTTGAAAAAAAAACACAATATTTTTTACTTTTTGCTATAATAAATATCCCATTTTTTTAAAAAAAAAAACTATTTTTTTACTCAGTTTAGGCCGATACGTATTCTTCTACATATTTTTGGTAAAAAAATCGCAATAAGCGTATATTGATCGGTTTGCGCAAAAGTTATAGCGTCTACAAAATAGGGGATTTATTTATTCCTTTTTTTTTTACTAGTAATGGCGGCGATCTGCGATTTTTTTTTTTCGTGACTGCGACATTGCGGCGGACACTTCGGACACTTTTGACACATTTTTGGGACCATTCACATTTACACAGCTATCGTTGCTATAAAATTGCATTGATTACTGTGTAAATGTGACTGGCAGGGAAGGGGTTAACACTAGGGGGGCGCTGCAGGGGTTAATGTATTCCCTATATGTGTGATTCTAACTGTGGGGGGAGGGGACTCAAGGGGAGGAGACCGATCATGTGTTCCTCCGTACTGGGGTCACATGATCGGTCTCCTCTCCGCTGACAGGACGTGGAGCTGTGTGTTTACACACACAGCGCCACGGTCCCGCGCGGTCCCGTTGTTTTAACGGGCAATCGCGGGTGCCCGGTGGACATCGCGGCCCCCGGGCACTCGCACCGGGTCCCGAGCGTCGCCGCGCGCGCGCGCCCCCTAGGGCGGCCGGGAATGGGAGGACGTCATATGACGCCCACCCAGGATGGGAGATCCACCTTGTGGGCGTCATATGACTATGGGCGGGTAGTGAAGGGGTTAAAACCCGAACACCTTTGAATTACACAGGTTCTGAGGCTAATTAAATGCAACTAAGGGCTCTTTCACACGGACGGTCCGTATGTCCGTTTTTCATCCTTCCGTTTTCGGATGAAAAACGGACATACAGGTATCCCTATGGGATAGCGGGTGTCAGCGGATGAGCATCCGCTGACACCCGCTCTCGTCCGTGCCCGCTCTGCTCCGTTTCTGCAGACGGAGGAAAACCCTATTTTTTCATCCGTCTGCAGAGCGGATCGGATAAGGACGGACTCTGCGGTCCGTCGTCACCCGATCTCCCATAGGGGAGAGCGGCGCTCTGACAGGTCCGTCCCTGCACGGAGTGCAAAGACGGACCTGTCATCTTCCTGCTCAGCAGAGATCGCTCCGGCGATCCCCGCTGAGCAAGCGGCAATCCACGGGGCGGATCTGCACTGATCCGCCCCGTGTGAAAGAGCCCTTAGGCACCAAGTAAGTTTAATTACCACCTTAATCAGCCACAGAACCTGTGTAATTAATATGTCTGTCTTTGGGTTTAAAGGGATGAGGTGGCAACCATAGTCGCGGGTGGTCAGTGCCGTGCCGCCAGGCAGTGAGGGGGGGATGGGGGTTGGTGCATGTTTGATGCCCCCCAAAAATGAGAACCCACCAGCCGCCACTGATGGGATCCTTTGGACAGTTGAATTGTCTCAGAAATGCAACCATCTGTTAATATTTATGGTCAGGTGGACTACAAAGCCACCAGATTGGCACGAACTTCCTGTTTGCACCTACAAAGCGTTCTCAAATCTGCATGAATCACAAAGACAACTGTAACAGAATGAAGAGCAGAGTGGCCTGGGGGGGGGGGGGGGGATGTATGCTTTACAATACACCCCATCAAATTAGTATGTGTTTGGAAAATCCACATCAAACAGGAGCACATCTAAACCACGCCATTCTCTTTCCAACAGTGTTTGTCAATAAATGCAAATGACACATTGTTTAAGAACAAAATTACGAAGCAAAGCGCCGCGGCAGAACCCGCGTCGCTTGGAATCCAGAAGCTGAGTGGAAATTAACATGAAGTACAGACAAGAGCAGCACATAAAGGGATGCATAAAAGGTTAAAAAAATACTGGGAGGGCAATTTTGCGGTAATTAAGAGGACACTTCTGGATGGTGCGGTAACGTCATGGCTGTAGGTATTTCATGTATTGTATGTCTAAAAGGAACGCATCTGTAGACATATAAAGATCTGAGAAATATAAAATGCCCTTATCAAAATAGGAACTCATGAAAGTACTGGGAAAAGCACATTTAGGAAATGCTCCCAGCCCTGTAGATGTAGGACAGTGATATTCAACAGATGGTGCGTTCATTCACTAAACTGGAAGCTTCAGGCATTGAGATCAAGTGGAAGTTCTATAGCAACCTTAAAGTCATACTAAACACACACTTTATAATTCACAGCAGCCTTTCCCAACCTTTTCAACACAGAGGAACCCTTAAAATTGTTCTCCAGTCTCGGGGGGCAGGGCCATCTTAAGAGCGTTATAGGCCCCTGGGCAATACAGTGCACTGGGGCCCTGTCTACACGATCACGCACGAGAATAAAACTGCTATATTTATTGGTACTTCCAACAAAATCAGTGTTTAAACATTAACACAACGTTTGGACAATATAACACGAGTTTGATGGGCCCAGTGGCAGCGTTTGATGGGCACAGTGGCAGCGTTTGGGCACAGTGGCAGCGTTTGATGGGCATAGTGGCTGCGTTTGATGGGCAAAGTGGCTGTTTGATGGGCACAGTGGCTGTGTTTGATGGGCAAAGTGGCTGTGTTTGATGGGCAAAGTGGCTGTGTTTGATGCACAACTTGAACTTACTTAAGTAGACATTGTTATGCCGCGTACACACGAGCGGACTATCCCGCGGGATTGTCCGCTGGACTCAAGTCCACCGGACAATCCCCTCGTGTGTGGGCGCCGGCGGACTTTTTGGCGCCAACAGTCCGGGGGACTAGGTTTGTGGGTGGGCAAGTGTGGGCAAGTCACACACTCGGAAGTCCGGGCGCGTGTGGGGAAGTCCCGCCGGACTAGGTCCGAACGTGTGTACGCAGGGTGTACTCTACAGCAGGGGTCTCCAAAATTTTTAAACAAAGGGCCAGTTTACTATCCTTCAGACTTTAGGGGAGCCAGTGGGAGTAGTACACACGTACCCGCGTACACACGTTCGGACCTAGTCCGGCGGGACTTCCCCACACACGCCCGGACTTCCGAGCGTGTGACTTTCCCACACTTGCCCACCCACAAACCTAGTCCCCCGGACTTTTGGCGCCAAAAAGTCCGCCGGCGCCCACACACAAGGGGATTGTCCGGGGGACTTGAGTCCAGCGGACAATCCCGCGGGATAGTCCGCTCGTGTGTACGTGGCATAACAATGTCTACTTAAGTAAGTTCAAGTTGTGCATCAAACACAGCCACTGTGCCCATCAAACAGCCACTTTGCCCATCAAAGACTTTGCCCATCATTAGACTTACTTGAGGCCACTGGCCTGGTGCAGTAAAGTGTGTCACTCACAGCAGCAAGGCAGTGCCAGCTATCAAGGGCCGTCTTTCCACTCCGCTCCCTCTCCATGCTGTCTGAAGAACATGGCAGAGGTGGGCAGAGCCTGTTCACTAGCCACTGGGGCAGCCACGGTGCGCTATGAATGCTGGGGCGGCCGCTGCCTCTGATTGACGTCACTGGTTGCTAGCTAGATGCCAGCCGGCGAAGTGAGCAACCAGTGCAGTCAGTCAATTTAAGCAAAACAATGGGGATTTGTATGGCGCACATAGGAAAATAGCTTTTACAGTACATATGGCATATAGCTGTGGGGGGGGGGGGGGGGGGGGGGGGGAGGGGGGAGGGGTAAGTCTTGGTGAGGGGGAAAATAACGTATGTGTTAGTTCAAGAATTGAATATTAGTCCAGGTACACATACTGGGATTTAAAACATATTTGCTGAGCATGAGGGGGCTGCCGGTCCATAAAAGCAAGAAGGAGCTCTGAAATAAAATAAAAGAAGGAGAGAGAGACGGCGCCCTCTAAGTGCAGCAAGTTAAAATCGATTTAATGTAAAAAAAGGATTAAGAACACTCACACTTTGACAGTGTCATATAGGCATATCTGTGGTTTAGATGGTCTTCCGTTTTTGGATCCCGGATAGGTGGATGTCATCAGGGCAGCTATCAGGTGTAGGCGTCCTGTGTTGTCCAGTGCAGATCCGGTGGCGCTGTGGGTTCTCGGAGCCTCCGGATGTCAGGACAGCAGGCTGTGCGGACAGTGAGTAGCTGAGTGTTGAGCAGCGACGTTGTTGCGGCGAACACTTCCGGGTACGGGTCAGGTGGGCGGCGCTTCGGGGCATGCGTGCCCCTTCATCAGGCTTTAGTCAATTTAAGCAGCAGATTGCAGCACTGAGGATCAGCTCTGGATGGGGCCCTCCAGACAAGTGGGGCCACCGGGCAACTGCCCAGCATGCCCAGTGGAAAGAACGGCCCTGCTAAAAATTCTATTTCTGTATGTGGATGATGGCCCTGTAATTATTTAATAAAAAAAAATCTAAGTACCTTTTTCCTAATCAATACACAGCTGTCACATGACCCGGCCCTCTCCCAGCCTGTCTGCAGGGAAACATAGGCAGGAGGATATGGTATAGAACAAGGGGAGGGGGATTATTACGGTGCCAACAACAACTCAATACACAAATTATATAAATTAAAGACACTATTTCCTCTTACTGACACCAATGATGAGGCACCATTCTTTCCACTGAAATCAACAGTAGGGTATAATTCCTTTCATTGACGACAGCAGTCTGGCACTATTCCTGCCACTGACACCGATGATTGGGCAACATTTCTTCTGATACCAACGATGGGGCATTATCTCTCCTCCTACTGACCACAGGCACTATGTGATTTTTTTATTTACTCCCACTGACCACCAAGCCAAAGGCATTTTCTACTCCCACTGGCTCCCCTAAAGTCTGAAGGATAGTAAACCGGCCCTTTGTTTAAAATTTTTGGAGACCCCTGCTGTAGAGTCACACATGTGGGAATATACACAGTGGTAAATGACAGCCCACTTCCTCCCTCCTCCTCCAAACTCAATGGGCGTGAGGTATTACATGTAGATTGATGGAGGCTTCACCTCCCTCTTATTCTAAGACACAGGCTGGAGGGGAGGGGTGACACAGCCTGTGACTGGCAGAAATCCGTCCACCATGTTATTGCCAAAAAATAATAAAGTTTTGATTTCAAATATATATCTGTATGACAGTTTAAAAGAGTACATTGATTTTAGTTATTTATTTTTACTCTGTATTTTTTTATTTTGAGCATGTGACCAGAAGTAAAGGACTAGAAGCTCCTCCTGCCTATGAAAGAAGGAGCTAGTGGCTGGTATGTCTTAGTAGATAAGGCACCATTATCCCAAAGATTAAATATGGTATAGAGCAAGGGGAGGGGGATTATTACGGTGCCGACAACAACTCAATACACAAATTATATAAAAAAAGCTAATTTTGAATTTTATTTCAATAATTAAAAAAAAATTTGTACATTGTATGAAATCACATATAGATTGGAGCACTTAACAATGTTATGTTGACCACAGGAGATGATGATAAATATCAACAGCAGGTCAATTCTTCCCTACTAGTTTCGCCAAGGCATTGGCTTCATCAGGGGAATAGAATATAACAGAAAAAGTGTCTCTATGAAAAGATAAAAAGCAATAACATAAATAAACAAACAATCAAAACAGTGAAATAGAAATATTAACATGATGCGTATCTCTAAATGATTCATTTATGTTATTGCTTTTTATCTTTTCATAGAGACACTTTTTCTGTTATATTCTATTACCTTGATGAAGCCAATGCCTTGGCGAAACTAGTAGGGAAGAATTGACCTGCTGTTGATATTTATCATCATCTCCTGTGGTCAACATAACATTGTTAAGTGCTCCCATCTGTATGTGATTTCATACAATGTACTAAATCTTTTTAATTATTGTAATAAAATTCTAAATTAGCTTTTTTATATGTGTAAGCAGCCGTACATAGTGTGGGGCGTGGACTCAGCCCCCTGAGCCAGGAGGGTGCCTTTGGCCAATCATGGCTCTCACAGCATAGCGTGCTGTGATTGGCCAAAGCATGCAGGAAGGGCTGATGCAAGGATTTTGACAGCCTAGGCGAAATCTAATTTTGCCATCCCCCCCCTTGGCTCCACCTCTGACTCCACCCTGCCCATGTATACCCCACCTTTTTTAATGAAGCGCCCATCAAATGCAGCCCACCAGCGCCAATCAAATGCAGCCTCAGCAGCGCCCGTCAATGCAGCCTCACCATCGCCCATCAATGCAGCCTAACAGTGCCCATCAATGAATGTTTGCTTACTTCCATTCATTTGGGAGTCGGGACACAGATGCTGAGACTTAGTTGCTTGCTGCAGAGAGAAGAGAGTAGGAACTCCAGTGGCCGGGCGCCCTAGGCAGCAGTGAGACCTAGGCGGCTGCCTAGTTTGCCTAGTGGTAGCTCCGGCCCTGCATGCAGGTCAGGTGCATGCTTTGGCCAATCAGCAGCTGTCAATTCACTGCGATCTCGCAGTGCATTGACAATCTCGCCATTCATTATTGTGCATTCCGCGGGCGCTAGAATTTCCCGCGAACGCCCCATAATGTTCGGTATTCGGCGAACGGGTGAACACCCGATGTTCGACTCCAACTTACGTTCGACTCGAACCGCGGGCTCATCCCTAGTAGACAGCAGAGGAAAGCATTGGCTGCCAGTGGTACAAGAAATAGTATATGACCTTATTCATCATCCTGTAGGTAGGTAAAAGAAGCGGGACCCACTGCAAGGGTAAAGGTTTTGGGGAATTCAGCTTTGAAGTAAGATGCAGCAGAATAGTTGGGTTACCATGTAGGGTATGGCAATAAGAAGAGAGGATGCCTAAAGTGTGGCTACACGAGTGTGTAAAAAGTGAAGTAACCTGCAGGGTCACGCATGCCTATCAATGCGTTTCGCAGGCCATGTGCCCACATCCATTGCTGTACACAGAATAAAGCAACTTCTTACTTTACATCATATTTTCTTTTATGTGGAAGAGTGAATTCTATTATTATTTTTAATGTTTTCCTTTTAACCACCTGATTACTGGGCACTTAAACCCCCCTCGTGACCAGACCAATTTTCAGCTTTTGGCGCTGACGCACTTGGAATGACAATTGCGCGGTCATACAACACTGTACCCCAAAGAAATTTTTACCATTTTTTTCCCACAAATAGAGCTTTCTTTTGGTGGTATTTAATCGCAGCTGGGGTTTTTATTTTTTGCTAAACAAATAAAAAAAGATGGAACAATAAAAATTAAAATAAAATCATGTTTAATAGTTTGTTATAAAATTTTGCAAACAGGTAATTTTTCTGCTTCATTGATATGCGCTGATGAGGCGGCAATGGTGGGCACTGATAGGCTGCACTGGTGGGCACTGATAAGCTGCACTGGTGGGCACTGATAGGCTGCACTGGTGGGGACAGATAAGTCGGTACTGATGGGCACAGCAAAGATGGCACTGATGGGCACAGATGGGTGGCACGGATGGGTGGCATGGATGGGTGGCACCGATGGGCACTGATGGATGGCACTGATAGATGGCACTGATGGATGGCACTGATAGATGGCACTGATGGATGGCACTGATAGATGGCACTGATAGATGGCACTGATAGGTGGCACTGATGGGCACTGATAGGTGGCACTGATGAGCACTGGTAGGTGACACTGATGTGCAGCACTGGCACTGTGGGCACTGACAGATGGCACTGTGGGCACTGACAGGTGGAGCTAGTGGGCACTTTTATTAGAAAAGGTGGGCACCATGGACCCTGGGCATATTGCAGTGAAAGGGACTGATGTCCCTCTCACTGCCGCCGGTGATCGGCTTTTTTTTTTTCTCCTCGCGCTGTCAGCGCGAGCAGGAAAAAAAGCTGATTACCGGTTCGGTTATTATCACATGATCAGCTGTCATTGGCTGACAGCTGATCATGTGGTAAGGGGTCGGGACCGTCATTCGGCTATAGCGCGGATCTCAGGTGGTTAATAAAATGCACATTATTGTTTGACATTTATAAAACAAGGGCCAGCAGAACGTGGTCAGTTTGTTGGTTTTGCATTCATGATTTCTGAGTATGTTATTCACAATACACAATTACTACCTTTGCTTTGTAACTCCGACATAAATAATAATCAAAGCTGCATGCTTTTACAGAGATCAGAATATGTATGGTTTTCAGCTTGGTCTGGTTTTTTAAATGTGCGTATTTGCATTTTGTTTTGGATGTTGTTTATTTGAAAAAAAAAAAAAACATATCCATAAACGTTACTTTTAATAAAACTAAAGTCCATCTGAAGTAAAAAAAAAGAGTTTTCTTTTTGGACGGACTATGGCAGTCATTCTTAATGAGGGTTCTGTGGAATCTTAGAGCCCCTCCGGAGATTGCTAGAGGTTCCTTGAGCAATGGCAGTCTGACCTGCAATCTGATAGTGCCTTCATAGTATCAGAGCCAACAGAGCTAGAAATATGAGACCAATGTCCTATCTAACTCTCAGTAAAGATGGCATTCTTCCCATTGACCTCCAATGTAAGAGGTATGTTTCCAATTGATCAACAATGTAAGGGACACTTTCCCACTGACCACCAATGTAAGGCACATTCTTCCCACTGATCATCAGTGTAAAGCCCCATACACACGGTCGGAAAATACGACCACAAAATCCATCAGAGTTTTTCCGACGGATTTTGTCTTACACTGGTGTTGCATACACACTGTCGGACAAAGTTGTTGGAAAATCCGATCATTCTGAACGTGGTGACGTTTGTTGCCTACGACGGGACTACGTAGAGGCTGGTAGCCAATAGGTTTGGTCTTGTAATGTGATCTGAGCATGCGTGGCACTTTGTCTGTCGGAATTCGCTACACACGATCGGAAAAAGTCCGATAGGACTTGTGTTGTCGGAAAATTTGAGAGCAGGAGATAAAACATTGTCCGTTGGAAAATCCGACGGTAAAAGTCAGATGGAGCCTGCACACGGTCGGAATTTCCGACAACATTGTCCGATAGGACATTTTCCATCGGAGAATCCGACCGTGTGTACGGGGCATAAGGAGTATTCTTCCCATTAACCACCAATGTAAAGGACATTCTTCCCAATGATGATCAATGTAAGGAGTATTATTTCAAATGGCCAACCAATGTAAGGAGCATTCTTCCCACTGACCTCCAATGTAAGGGGCATTCTTCCCACTGATCACCAATGTAAGGGGCATTCTTCTCACTGACCACCAATGTAAGGAGCATTCTTCCCACTGATCACCAATGTAAGGAACATTCTTCCCACTGATCACCAATGTAAGGAGCATTCTTCCCACTAACCCCCAATGTAAGGAGCATTCTTCCCACTGATCACCAATGTAAGGAGCATTCTTCCCACTGATCACCAATGTAAGGAACATTCTTCCCACTGATCACCAATGTAAGGAACATTCTTCCCACTAACCTCCAATGTAAGGAGCATTCTTCCCACTGATCTCCAATGTAAGGAGCATTCTTCCCACTGATCACCAATGTAAGGAGCATTCTTTCCACTGACCACCAATGTAAGGAGCATTCTTCCCACTGACCACCAATGTAAGGACATTCTTCCCATTGACCACTAATGTAAGGAAGATTCTCACCACTGACCACCATTGTAAGGGGCATTCTTCCCACTGACCTCCAATGTAAGGCACATCCTTTCCAATGGTCATCAATGTAAGGAGTATTATTTCCAATGGCCACCAATGTAAGGGACATTCTTCCCACTGATCACCATTGTAAGGGTCATTCTTCCCACTGATCCCCAATGTAAGGGTCATTCTTTCCACTGAGCACCATTGTAAGGGATATTCTTCCCACTGACCACCAATGTAAGGAACATTCTTCTCACTGATCACCAATGTAAGGGGCATTCTTGCTCCCATTAAACAGAGATGTAGGGGAGTATCTCTACTGCCGCGTACACACGAAGGGACTATCCCGCGGGATTATCCACTGGACCGAAGTCGAGCGGATAATCCCCTCGTGTGTGGGCGCCGGCGGACTTTTTTTGCCCAAAGTACGGCGGACTAAAGTTTTAAGTTTTGTTTAAAAATTATCCGCTGGACTTGGCAGTCCGGCGGACAATCCGGCCGTGTGTAGTATGGTCCGGCGGACCAAAAAGGACGCATGCTCAGTAGCAAGTATTTTTCTAGTGTTTTTCGTTTTCTAGTCCCATCGTACGTGCTGTACGTCATCGCGTGAACCGTCGGACTTTTAGCGTGATCGTGTGTGGTCAAGTCCGTTCGCTTTTTAGTCCAGCGGACCCAGCTGGAAAGTCCAGCGGATTGTCCGCTGGACTTAGGTCCGCCGGCAAAAGTCCGTACGTGTGTACGCGGCATACCACTGACCAAAACGTAAGGGTGCCTTTCTCCCACCACCTTTGCAAGGAAGCATTTCTCTACTGTGACCACCAATGTAGGGTGTCTTCTTGTGTTTCTTTACTAAATTATTATTTTCATTGCATTTTTGAGACCAGGGATGCCACCCAGGACCACCAGGTATGAACTTAGAGATACCAATCAGTGCCCATTGTAGATGCCAATCAGTGCAAACCAGTCACTACATTCGTTTTTGTTGGCCAACAATTGTGCGCCGTTATTATGCAAGACAATTCCTGGCACACGCCCTTCGGACAAAAGTCTGGCGCTTTGTCTGCGGAAAATCCGATCGTGTGTACATGGCTTAACTCTCAGCTGCGTGCCTGATTGCATTTTCCTAGCATCTTTCCCTTCTTTAGCACTGACAACCCATTCATATGAGCGTGGCCTTGGGCAGACCATAGAACAGGTCTCCTCTGGGAAAGTATATGTTAGGAATTGTACTTGTTTTTGGTAGCACAAGGCCAACAGTTTGCTTGAACCTATCCTAGAGCAAAGATCGTGGGGGAATCATAGGGTTCTGCAGCTGGGGAGGGAGGATTTAAAATGTAAGTGTCGTAGAGGAAAAGGGTCAACGCAGGTAAAATAGGCCACATATCATCCATGGCTGGGCCCGTCCCAGGAGGTAATTTACTAATTAGAAGGAATATTCTTCCTCCCTGACACATATTAACAGCTGCGAGGCACAGGTCAGCCATAGACAAAAGAGAAGCTGGCGGAGTGGAGAATACGATTCTGGGAAGGAACTTCAGAATGACAGTGGCGAGCTGGCAATGAAAGAATGGCGGATGATCCATATTGCTGCTCTCAATGGGGTGGGGGGTATTTTTCTCTCACCTCAATTAATGACAATTAAGATGGGTGCTTCACTGCTGAGTAGCATATGTATTTAGCATCTCGTATCAACTGAAGCCATTCCCAAATGAAGACACGGATAAAAATTTAATTAGAAAAGGCGAGGCCACAGCTTTATGCCAAAACGCAAGCCAAGTCACCATTAATGATAAATAGAATTTAATTCCATTCAATAGCATATTGTCGTACTTAAATCAAATCTCACCATACCATGAGTGCCAGACAGGCATTCGTCTGAGTAAGGGGTCTCCAAACTTTCTAAACAAAGAGCCAGTTTACTGCCCTTTAGGACGGCCGGACTGTGGCCATTGGGGGTAGAAATTGCCCTGGAGTCAGCGGGAGTAAACAATGCATCTTTAGCATTAAGGGGAGGAACTGTGTACCATTGTTGGCGTCAGGGGAAGGAATAGTACCCAATTGTTCATATCAGTGGAAGGAATAGTGCCCCATCATTGGTATCAGTGGGAGGAATAGTGCCCCATTATTGGTATCAGTGTGAGGAATAGTGCCCCATCATTCATATCAGTGGAAGAAATAGTGCCCCATCATTGGTATCAGTCAAAGGAATAGTGCCCCATCATTGGTATAAGTGGGAGGAATAGTGCTCCATCATTGGTATCAGTGGGAGGAATAGTGCTCCATCATTGGTATCAGTGGGAGGAATAGTGCTCCATCATTGGTATTAGTGGTAGGAATAGTACCCCATCATTGGTATTAGTGGAAGAAACATCGCCCCATTGTTGGTGTCAGCGGGAAGAATGGTGTTCCATCACTGATATCAGTGGAAGGAATAGTGCTCCATCATTAGTGGCAGTGCAGGCATTATGCCCCATTTTTGGTGTCAGTGGAAGGAATAGTGTCCCACCATTGCTATCAGTGGAAGGAATAGTGCATCATTGGTATCAGAGGAATAGTGCTCCATCATTGGTATTAGTGGGAGGAATAGTACCCCATCATTGGTATCAGTGGAAGAAACATTGCCCCGATTGTTGGTGTCAGCGGAAGAATGGTGTTCCATCATTGCTATCAGTGGGAGGAATAGTGCCCCATCATTAGTGGCAGGCATTTTGCCCCATTTTTGGTGTCAGTTGAAGGAATTCAGCCCCATTGTTGGTGTCAGTGGGAGAAATAGTGCCCCATCATTGATATTAGTAGGAGGAATAATGCCCCATCATTAGTATCAGCAAAGCAGAAATAGCCCATAGGACTTTGAGTGAGGCGAGCACAGGGGACAGCAAAAGTAGAAATAAACATGGTTACATAGTTTTCGGCCCATCCCTAATGAGGAAGCTAGAGAGCAGGTCTTGGGAACACCAAAAGGGGCAGTTTAGGTGATACTTTGAGGTTGGTGATGCACCTGGAACAGAGTTGTGGATGACTTTGTACTGTATGTTGTAGTTTGTATACTGAATTTTATACTTTGGATTTATGGAAGCCAGTAGGGAGATTGGCAGAGAGGGGTGGCAGCCACAGTTGCTATAGTAAGGTAAATGAGTTGGACAGCCACATTCATGGTAGACTGAAGGGGGGGGGGGGGGGTAGCCTGTCTAGAGGTAGGCCATTGAGGAGAGAGTTGCAGTAGTCAAGGTTGGAGATATCTGGGGAGTGAATTACCGTATTTATCAGGGTATAACACGCACTTTTTTCCCCTTAAAATCAGGGGAAAATCATGGGTGCGTGTTATACGCCGATCCCCGTCGATCTCCTGCTGATTGTGAGTAAACGAGCGGAGCCGAGATACACAAAGCCGAAGTACACTCGGCTTTACTCGCTCCTCTCGCAGTCCCGCCCACCTCCACTGATTGCGAGAGGAGCGAGCGCCGCTGACATACAGAAAACCGAGTGTACTTCGGCTAGTCTCGGCCCCTCTCGCAGTCCCGCCCCTGACTGTGAGCAGAGCCGAGTCTAGCCGAAGTACACTCAGTTTTCTGTATGTCAGCGGGTGGGCGGGACTGCGAGAGGAGCTGAGTAAAGCCGAAGTACACTCGGCTTTCTGTATGTCAGCGGCGCTCGCTCCTCTCGCAATCAGTGGAGATGGGCCGCACTGTGAGCAGAGCCGAGTCCAGCCGAAGTACACTCGGCTTTCTGTATCTCGGCTCGCTCCTCTCTGCTCAGTCAGCGGAAATAGGCACCAATTTTAAATCGGGGCAATGCTGCAAAGAGACTGGCAAGGCTGCAGATGGACACTGGACAAGGCTACAATGATGGGCAAGGCTGCAGATGGACACTGGGCAAGGCTACAATGATGGGCAAGGCTGCAGATGGACACTTGGCAAGGCTACAATGATGGGCAAGGCTGCAGATGGACACTGGGCAAGGCTACAATGATGGACAAGGCTGCAGATGGACACTGGGCAAGGCTACAATGATGGACAAGGCTGCAGATAGACACTGGGCAAGGATGCATTGATGGGCATTTAAATGTAAGTTTTTATCCTTAAACTTCCCTCCTAAAAGTTTTTTCCTTCCTCCTAAACTTGTGGTGTGTTATACGCCGATAAATACGGTAGTTGTTTTATTGTGTCGTTAGTAAAGAAAGGGTAAATGTTGAAGATATTACGGAGGAAGGAGAGATCAGAGTCTTGGTTTACACCATACCTCCCTACATTTTGAGATGGGAATGAGGGACATCTACTAACAAATGTATGTAGGCATAGGACACTCCCACTGCCACACCCCCTTAAAGGAGAATTAACCAAAAAAAAGGTTAATTAAATCCACAAGGACTTTTTTTTTTTACCACTACTATTCCTTTATATTGGCTTTTAAAATGTACAAATGCAGCAATTTAGAAATTCAGATGAAAGGTTTAGCTCTGGGAAACACTTTTTGAAAGATAAAAGTGCATTTTATATACAACTATATAGATCAGACCAAAATGAGGGACAAATAAGGTGGAATGAGGGACAGAGGGACATTGCTCGAAATCAGGGACAGTTGGGAGCTATGGGTTTAAAATCCACGCCCTGCTATATGTGGAGGGATCAATAGTTGTGCTTTTGATCTCAATGGTAAAGTCAAGGGTTGGGGATCAGGGAGGAGAAAATATTACTATTATTATTATGTTATTATCACTCCTGGTTTCAGAGCAGTAATTTCCCAGCCAAGGAAGCATATGACCAATCTTGACCTGTGCTCAGTTAGTTGTTTTAGAGACATCATAGGAGACATTGAGGGTCTAATGATCTCTCCATAAAGAGTAAATGGTCCCCTGCTCACAGCTATCACAAGGGGGCTTGTTCCTCTTTGTGATAGCAATAAGGTTAAATGAAAAACAGGAACGTAGGTCCGGTACACATATGTAAACAGTGATTGCACCCATGGGCGGCAGAACTTTTTTCAAGGGGGGGGCATCATTTTAAGGTCACCCATGCTCTGACCCTTTTCGATAATGTCATTATCACATTATCACGGTCATAGACTGCAGACGTAGTACAGGTGATGGTCAGAGACTGCAGACATTGCACAAGAGACTGTCAGAGACTGCGGACATGGCCCAAGAGACTGTGTGAGACTGCGGACATGGCCCAAGAGACTGTCAAAGACTGCGGACATGGCACAAGAGACTGTGTGAGACGGCATACATGGCCCAAGAGACTGTCAGTGACTGCATACAGGGCTCAAGAGACTGTAAGACACTGCGGACATGGCACAAGAGATGACCAGAGACTGCATACATGGCTCAAGAGACTGTCAGAAACTGCATACATGGCTCAAGAGACTGCGGACATGGCACAAGAGACTGTCGGAAACTGCATACATGTGGGGGGGTGACAGAGAGAGACAGAGGGGGTGACAAAGAGACAGGGAGTGACAGAGAGGAGTGTGACAGAGAGAGAGACAGATGGGGTGACAGAGAGAGAGGGGGGTGAAAAAGACAGAGGGGTGAGAGAGAGAGAGAGGGGTGATGGGGGTCATCACTCCTGATCCGATCCCTGATTCCAGGGGGGGCACTTGCCCCCCCCCCCCCTTTACCCCTTCCTGCGGATGCCCATGATTGCACCGCACAAGTGAGGCATCACCGTAAATGTCAGAGTGAGAGAAATAAATCCATAATTCACTATTATCTCTAAACTGATAACCAGTAAAGGCTTGTAAAACGTCACGTATGGACAGTTTTAGGTACCGCAGCTTGTCGCTATTTCACAGGTGTGTGTAAATATAAATCTTGCCATGTTTGGTATCTATTTACTTGATGCAATATCATCTTTTATATTTTACCAAAAATGGGGTGTTATATTGTGTTTGTGTGCACCAAAAATCATTTCATTGGATTTTCTTTCAAGAAAATTCGCATTTGATAAGCGGCTGTGCAAATATCCAGTGACATCAAAAATATTGCAACAGCAAGTTCTATTTCATTTTTCAACCATTTTATTCTTCAGGGTCTCTGCTTTCAGAAAATATATAATGTTTGGGGGGTTCTAAGTAATTTTCTAGCAAAAAAAAATGCTGTTTGTAATATGTACTGTATGTGAAAATGTCACAATTGCCCCGGTAGGCAAGCGGTTAAATAGACATCTATACCCCATTAATCCACTGAGACATGATTTGCTCAGGAACCCAAATGGCGCCTTGGTTGAGAAAACACTGCTCTAATGTACACTCCATACCTTCATATAATTGTTAATATCGAATGACATGTTAATTAAAGAAACAAGAAAATGGAAATAGCTGGACTCCTCTGGATTAGACTTTCACACATCACCAAAAAACCCCACTTCTTTGCCGACCAGCCCTATCATCCATATCATCTATATCAGCAAGGATATAAAAGCTATTTTAACTTTTTGAAATCAAAGTTTCAGATTATTCCACAAAGCTGGATAATTAAAATTGCATGATCTCTCCGGGAGGAAAGTCATTTTTCATTTGTGGCGCGGTGCCGTAGAATCATCTAGAGGTGTATGATAGGACGGCCTTACAGTATCAATCTCATTTCTGGCTGGGCAGAAGATCGCTCTGAGACCTTCAGGTCGCATATTACAGCTGTGGGACCCGGAGGGGCCAATTCTGTGGAACCACAAAAACAATTCGAACATCTAGAAGACGAAGCAGAAACACATCTTATCCATATGTCACTGTCAGTGCTCCTGATCCTACAATTGGCTACAATGGAGTTAAAGTAGAATTCCAGGCTAACTCTACTATGCTTCAAAACAGCTCGCACCCCGCAACAATCTGACCTAACCTGTATAAAAGACGCGTGTTGTGTATACTTACCTATTTGTAGTTTACTACGGAGATATTACAATGGACAGATAGCATTTACAATGTATATACTTAGAAATCTCTATGGTCTAGTTTGCCTGTCCTTAATGTGATGGATGCCATATGTAAAGCCCTGATTGCTCCTAAAAGTGGCGTTTTTAACTCTCAATGTGCTGCATGAGGCCTCAAATGTATCCATTTTACTACCAATATTAATCAAAGTGTAAATTTCTATGGGGATCATTTTTGGTTGTGAAGGACGCTAATTTACTGGCCTCTAACTTTATTCACCCATAACACTAGCAGACTCTATAGAGTCTATGTGAAAATATATATCAAATTGGTTATGTCTAGAAAGTTGGAATCCTATATATTTAAAGGGGACAATCAAGGATCTTCTCACCTATGCTCTCCCCTGTGCTTTTCTCCCCTATGCTATCCGTACGCCCTCCCATACGCTCTCCTGTAGACTCTTCTCCCCCACGCTCTCCCCCCCTCTCTTCTCCCCCACACTCTCTCCCCCTCTCCGCCCCTCTCTTCTCCCCTACGCTCTCCTGTACGCTATTCTCTCCCACACTCTCCCCTACGCTCTTCTCCCCTACACTCTCCTCTATGCTCTACCCTTTGTTCTTCTACCCTGCATTCTCCCCTATGCTCCTCTCCTGGACTCTCTCCCCTATGCTATTCTCCCCTACGCTCTCCCCTATGCCCTCCATATTGCTCTTCTCCCCTACACTCTTCTCCCCTTCACTCTCCCCTATGCTCTTCTCCCCTACACTTTCCCCTATGCTCTTCTCCCCTACACTTTCCCCTATGCTCTTCTGCCCTACACTCTTCTCCCCTTCACTCCCCCCTATGCTCTTCTCCCCTACACTTTCCCCTATGCTCTTCTCCCCTACACTCTCCCCTATGCTCTTCTCCCACCCATACATTCTCCCCTACGCTCCTCTCCTGGACTCTCTCCCCTATGCTCTTCTCCCCTATGCTCTTCTCCCCTACACTCTCCCCTATGCCCTCCACTTTGCTCTTCTCTCCTACACTCTCCCCTCTAGCTCTTCTCCCCTACACTTTGCCCCATGCTCTTCTCCCCTACACTTCCCCCTATGCTCTTCTCCCCTACATTTTCCCCTACACTCTCCCCTATGCTCTTCTCTCCTACGCCCGCCCCTATACCCTCCTCTCCTACATTCTCCCCTATGCTCTCCCCTACACTCCTCTTCTGGACACTCTCCCCTATGCCCTTCCCTTTGCTCTTCTCCCCTATGCTCTTCTCTCCTATGCCCTCCCCTATGCTCTTCTCCCCTACACTCTCCCCTTTGCTCTTCTACCCTACATTCTCCCCTATGCTCTCTCCTACTCGGCTCTCCTGGAAAACCTCCCTTACGCTCTTCTCCCCTATGCTCTTTTCCCCTATGCTCTTCTCCCCTACACTCTTCCCTATGATCTTCTCCCCCTATACTCTGTCCCCTATGCCCTCCCCTTTGCTCTTCTCCAGTATACTCTTCCCTATGCTCTCCCCTATGCTCTCTCCTTTTCTCTTCTCCCCTATACTCTCCCCTATGCTCTTCTCCCCTACACTCTTCTACCCTACGCCCTCCCCTTTGCTCTTTTCTTCTACACTCTCCTCTATACTCTCCTCTATGCTCTTCTCTCCTATGCCCTCCCCTATGCTCTTCTCCCCTACACTCTCCCCTTTGCTATTCTACCCTACATTCTCCCCTATGCTCTCCCCTACTCTCCTCTCCTGGAAAATCTCCCTTACGCTCTTCTCCCCTATGCTCTTCTCCCCTACGATATCCTCCCTTACACTCTTCCCTATGATCTTCTCCCCCTATACACTGTCCCCTATGCCCTCCCCTTTGCTCTTTTCCCCTACACTCTTCCCTATGCTCTCCCCTATGCTCTTTTCCCCTATGCTCTCCCCTATGCTCTTTTCCCCATATGCTCTCTCCTTTTCTCTTCTCCCCTATGCTCTTCTCCCCTACACTCTTCTACCCTACGCCCTCCCATTTGCTCTTCTCCCCTACACTCTCCTCTACACTCTCCCCTATGCTCTTCTCTCCTACACTCTGGTGGTTGACTATCCTTTGAGGTTCTCAAACCCAGTGCAGGGCTATTGGCTATACATTGGACTTGATGACATCACAGGACCTGTGACCGCCGGAGCATAGGGGAGAAGAACCTGCGGGAAAGGGTCTTACAGCTTTCCCTGCAGTTCAGCTTTTATGATGAAACACACAGACAGGGCAGAATTATGGTTGTATCACACAAAGTATTTTGCATGGCCCACTTGGGTTTATTTTGATGACTAAAATCACAGCAAATATTCCAGAAGCTGAGCTTTCTGTATGGCCAACTCTGAGCCATCATTAAACCCGGCTCTCCATTCCATTTCTCTTCCCAACGTCTCATTGTCATGCAATCTGATACAATGTTCCGGAGAAAAGTTATCAGGAAAGGATCTAGCTATTACTCCAGTCACATCTCAGCTGTGGCCGCCGCGATGCTATCACACTGCTGTAATAAAGGCGGGATTGTAGATGTATGTACGGAGGGGTCTGCGCCGCTCGCACAGCTGGGGGCAGACTGGAGAGGAGATGCGATAAGCAGGAAACGTGCCACTCTTGCTAAGAGTTCAGCCAAATCTCTTCAGGTATGTGGCTGGCCAGGGGAAACCGCTGATTGTCTTCCCTCTCCGGCTCCGCGGGAAACCTACAAGGACCGCGCCAGAGATTTGATTGGCGGAACGAGGCGTCTGCCGTTAAACAGCATGGCTTAAGCCTCGTACACACGATCAGATTGTTGGCCAACCGAGCGGCTGATTTTTGTCCAAAGGGCGTGTGCCAGGAACTTGTCTTGCATACTAATGGTACTAGACATGTGCAATTCGTTTTTTTTTTTTTTTTTTCGTTTTTTTTTCGTTATTTTCGTTCATTCGTTATCGTACGAATGAACGAACGATTCGCTAAAAATTTTAACGAATAACGAATCGTTCAAATCGAACGAATCCGAAAACAACGAAAATCCGAAAAAAACAAATTAGAAACAACGAATGTACGAAAGAAGAAAATCCGAAAAACGAAAACAGGAACAACGAAAATCAAAATGACCGAAAAAATTCGTACATTCGTAAACTTTTTTTTTTTTTTTAAATTGGTAATTTTCCGTGTCCCTTACAATGGCCCTGCTTAACGTGCTTCGAATGGATTGAACGAAAAAATTCGTACATTCGTAACTTTTTTTTTTTTTTTTTTCGATTCGTAATTTTCCGTGTCTCTTACAATGGCGCTGCTTAACGTGCTTCGAATGGATTGAACGAAAAAATTCGTACATTCGTAACTTTTTTTTTCGATTCGTCATTTTCCGTGTCTAAAATGTAATAATAGCATACACATTACATAAAATTATGAATTATGCTCCGATTACGAATGCTACGAATAAATACGAATGCGTCCGAATGCGTCCGAATTTAGAATAAACGAAAATTAAACTAACAGAAAAACGAATCAACGAAAAAACAACTCTTACGAAAATACGAATCGTTACGAATACGAACACCGACGACTTACGAATTTACGAATTGTTACGAATAAACGAAAAAAACGAAACGAAAATAAACAAATTTTTTTGTTGCGCACATGTCTAAATGGTACACAATTGTCGGCCAACAAACACGAACGTAGTGACGTACTATGAGGAATTTCAGCTCTTGAGTGCCACCCTTTGGCCCCTTTCTGCTAATTTTGTGTTTGGTGAGCATTGATTCCGAGCATGCGTGTTTGTACTTTCGACTTTTGTGTGAAGGACTTGTGTACTGATCATACAAAAATCTGACAACAGACCGTTGTCTGCCGAAAACTAGCCCCTCATCCAACATTTGTTGGCCGAAAGTTGGACAACAATTGTCAGAGGGAACGTACTAAGGGTAAGATTTTAGGACAACAGTCTATCAACAGAGAATCCCCTGCCAACAATCTGATCGTGTACGAGGCTCAACCACTTAAGGACCGCCTCCTGCACATTTACGTCGGCAGAATGGCACGGCTGGGCACATCAACGTACAGGTACGTTGCCCTTTAAGAGCCCAGCCCGGTCCTAAGCTCCGTGGCCGCGGGACCCGTGGACCCAATCACCGCTGGTGTCCCGCGATCGGGTCACAGAGCTGAAGAGCGGGGAGAGGTCTGTGTAAACAAACCTCTCCCCGCGCTTCCTAGTGAGGCTGTCACTGATCGTCTGTTCCCTGTCATCGGGAAAGACGATCAGTGATGTCACACACCAAGCCACGCCCCCCCTACAGTAAAAAAAACACACACACGTCACACTTAACCCCTCCCCGCCCCCTAGTGGTTAACTCCTTCACTGCCAGTGTCATTTATACAGGAATCAGTGCATTTAAATAGCACTGATTGCTGTATAAATGACAATGGTCCCAAAAATGTGTCAAAAATGTCCGATGTGTCCGCCATAATGTCGCAGTCACAATAAAAATCGCTGATCGCCGCCATTACTAGTAAAAAAAAAAATATTAATAAAAATGCCATAAAACTATCCCCTATTTTGTAGATGCTATAACTTTTGCGCAAATTTTTGCTTTTTTTTTGTTTATAGCGCAAAAAATAAAAACCGCAGAGGTGATCAAATACCACCAAAAGAAAACTCCATTTGTGAGGAAATTTTTTTATTTTTGTTTGGGAGCCACGTCACGCAATTGTCAGTTAAGGCCCCATGCACACGAGACGCAGATGCAAACTCTGCTGAACGCATGTTTTAAAAAGCAGAAACCTGCGTTTAAAAACACGCGTTTTGCTGTGTTTTCATGTCGCGTTTAGCCACGTTTGCGTCTATAAGCGTTTGTAAAGATAACATCATATAGACCCTCCCCAAGCTCAGAAAGCATGTATTATTAACTATTTCTGCCATTTTGATCAGAGTGAGCAGCAGCAGAGAGAGCCGTTGTACACTTGCATTTGCCTCTCTTTCTTTGTTTTTTTTTTGGAAATGGATCCCATATTGAATATATGTCAGGAAATGCTCCTGATGTTGCTCTTGATGAGGCAGCAATGTCGTCGCAAATTTGCATGAGAGGTCCAGAGTCAGAGCTTGGCGATATGGGACCCATCCGTTGATGGCACAGCGAATGTCCGTTCTATATTTCACAAACATGTGTGCATCAGTATGTATATACGCTCTATGAACTCTAAACTAATTACGACATTTTAAACCAATTTTTCTAGTATTTTTTATGGTTTACCATCATATTTCTGAGTTTTCTGGTCCAAAAAATTGGGTTCCTTTAAAAGGGCTTAGGCCCCATGCACACGAGACGCAGATGCAAACTCTGCTGAACGCGTGTTTTAAAAAGCAGAAACCTGCGTTTAACCACTTGCCGACCGGCGCACGACGATATACGTCGACAGAATGGCACGTACAGGCAGGAGGGCGTATATATACGTCCCTCCTTTAGCCTGTCCGTGCCATCGGGAGCGCGCCGGGAGCGGCGCGCTCCCGCGCAGGTCGGGACCCCCGTGAGTCCAATCGCGGTCCCCGCGGACTCGATCGCCGCGGGGAGCCCCGCGATCGTCTCACGGGGCGGCTGAACGGGGAGATGCCGAGATAAACAGCATCTCCCCGTTCTGCCTAGCAACTAGTGACGCCGATCTCTGCTCCCTGTGATTGGAGCAGAGATCAGCATTCACTAGCTGACAGCCACGCCCCCCCACAGTAAAAAACACACCCCTAGGCATACTTAACCCCTACACTGCCCTCTTGTGGTTAACCCCTTCACTGCCAGTGTCATTTATACAGAAATCAATGCATTTAAATGCATTAATTGCTGTAAAAATGACAATGGTCCCAAAAATGTGTCAAAAATGTCCGATGTGTCTGCCATAATGTCGCAGTCACAAAAAAAATCGCAGATCTCCGCCATTAATAATAAAAAAAAAATTATTAATAAAAATGCTATAAAACTATCCCCTATCTTGTAAACGCTATAACTTATGCGCAAACCGATCAATAATCGCTTATTGCGATTTTTTTTACCAAAAATATGTAGAAGAATACGTATCGGCCTAAACTGAGGAAAAAAAAAATGTTTTTTTTATATATTTTTTGGGGATATTTATTATAGCAAAAAATAAAAAATAATGCATTTTTTTCAAAATTGTCGCTCTTTTTTTGTTTATAGCGCAAAAAATAAAAACCGCAGGGGCGATCAAATACCACCAAAAGAAAGCTCTATTTGTGGGAAAAAAAGGACGTCAATTTTGTTTGGGAGCCACGTCGCACGACCGCGCAATTGTCAGTTAAAGCGACGCAGTGCCGAATCGCAAAAAGGGGCCTGGTCCTTTGGCTGCAAATTGGTCCGGTCTGAAAGTGGTTAAAAACGCGCGTTTTGTTGTGTTTTCATGCCTCGTTTAGACGCGTTTAGACGCGTTTAGAAGCGTTTAGACGCGTCTGCGTCTATGAGCATTTGTAAAGAGAACATCATATAGACCCTCCCCAAGCTCAGAAAGCATGTATTATTAACTATTTCTGCCATTTTGATCAGAGTGAGCAGCAGCAGAGAGAGCAGTTGTACACTTGCATTTGCCTCTCTTTCTGTTTTTTTTTTTTTTGGAAATGGATCCCATATTGAATATATGTCAGGAAATGATCCTGATGTTGCTCATGATGCGGCAGCAATGTCGTCGCAAATTTGCATGAGAGGTCCAGAGTCAGAGCTTGTCGATATGGGACCCATCCGTTGATGGCACAGCGAATGTCCTTTGGATATTTCACAAACTTTTATGCATCAGTGAGTATATATGCTCTATGAACTATCTAAACTAATTACGACATTTTAAACCAATTTTTTCTAGTATTTTTTATGGTTTACCATCATATTTCTGAGTTTTCTGCTCCAAAAAATTGGGTTCCTTTAAAAAGGCTTATAAACGCAAACGCGGCTAAACGCAGGTGCCTGCGTTTAGCCACGTTTAGCTGCGTTTTGCGTCTGAAACGTAGAAAAGCAAAGTGTCTGAACGCATTTTTTTGCTTCTGGAAAAACGAGGGTAAACGCAACTGCATAAAAACGGGAAAAAACGAGACTGTGTACATGGACACATAGGATAACATTGCATGCTTTCCGGGGCAGTTGAAAAAAGTGTCCAACTGCCTCTGAACGCGCGTTTAACAGCGTCTAGTGTGCATGAGGCCTAAAGCGACGCAGTGCCGAATCGCAAAAAGCGCGCTGGTCCTTGGCCAGCCAAATCCTCCGGGGCTGAAGTGGTTAAGTGACGCATGCCGCACACAAAATGAATTGTCGCCAAATTAGCAATGCGAGTTCTTGCTTGAAATAAGTGTGATTTGATTATGACACTTTTACAAAGAAATACAGTTTTACCTTCAGATGGCAGACGGTGAACACATTTTCCTGAAGACACATCCACATGCAGCAATTAAGCCCGTCCTTCAAGAAAATTATTATGGTGCGAGGTCACTATATTTAACCGCTTGCCTACATTTAAAAATCTGCTTTTTTTTTTCTAAAAAATGACTTAGAACCCCTAAACCCTATGGATTTTCTGAAAGCAGAGGCCCTGGAGAATAAAATTGAGGCTCTTGCAATTTTTTATGTCACACAATGTTTGTGCAGCCATTAACCACTTGCTTACTGGGGCACCCCTTCCTAACCAGACCAATTTTCAGCTTTTGGTGCTCTCACACCAGGGGCGGACTGACCATTCGGCCACTCGGGCACTTCCCGAGGGCCCCGGGCCACTAGGGGGCCCCATCAGGGTTGCCAGCCTCAGTAAAACCAGCGACAGAATATAAAAATCTGTGTTTTTTTTTAACATCTGTTTCTGAAATGTCCCTTACCGACATCCTTTTGGTCTAAAAATCCAGAGATTATAGTTGCTCCACCTCTCCAGTACCTTCCCAGCCAATAGAAACATGTCTGTGTATACTGTGTGTACATGTATGTGTATACTGTGTGATTGTATACTGTGTGTGTGTGTATACTGTGTGATCCCATAATCTCTGATTGCCTGGGGGCCCCATAATCTCCTATTGCCCGGGGGCCCCATGAGTTGTCAGTCCGCCCCTGTCTCACACTTACTACTATTATCTGCATCACTGTACACAAGTGAATTTTTTGTCCTTTTTTTTTCACACAAATAGAGCTTTCTTTTGGTGGTATTTAATCACCACTGTGTTTTTTTTTTGTGCAACCCATTAACCACTTCTGGATCGCCCCATGCAGTGCCGTCTTTAATATTGATTGGACCCTGGGCAAAACTTTTTCTTGCCCCCCCCCCCATGCAGTTTTGCTCTCCACCTGCTCTAAGACATATAATAAATAGCAGCTAGACTCAAAATCAGTTTACTGAATCAGATCAGGTAGCTATTGCGATTGGTTGCCAGAGGTTACAGTGTATCATTACCGCTCACTGACTGGTTGCTAGAGGTTACAGCACACATTACGGCTCACTGATTAGTTGCTAGAGGTTACAGCTCATGATTTCTGCTTGTTGATTGGTTGCTAGAGATTACTGTGGATATGACCTCAGGGGGGCATGATATACATATCAATGCCGCCGGCCGCCGCTATTTACATATGAATGCTTCTGTTATTTACATATGAATGCCGGTACTTTACATGTAAACACAGGGTCTGCAGGTGAGTCATCTCTACACAACAATACGGCAGAGCTGGGCAGCATTAGTAGCAGCACTTCACACTGAGATATTGGGAGACAGCACAGGACTAAAACCTCAAGGGATGAGGGAATTTAAACCAGGATAGTTGGCAAGTATGAGGCAGCTGCTTTGGGCCCCACAACAATGACAGGGCCCAGGGCAGCTGCCCCTTTTGCCCTGCCTTAAAAACGGCCCTGGCCCCATGCAGATGTATTGTGGCAGGGTGGCCCCCTGCATGACATCACGTACACATCGGGAGCCAATCAGCGGGTCCGGTGGACGTGATGTCCGCCAGGGACTGCTGGTCGTTCTCAGGAGAGGCAAGATGGTGGTAAACAAGGCAGATCGCTGGTCGCTCAGAGGGAAAAATGGGGATCTTGTGTTTTTGCTAAGCAGAAACACGGATCCCTGTTTTTGCCTAGTCCAAGCACACACCCACAGTAACAAAGCACCCCCTAGGGAAACATTCAACCCTTTAATTGCCCCTGATGTTAACACCTTCACTGCCAGTGTCATTTGTACAGTGACATTTTTTTTAGCACTGATCACTGTATTGGGGTCACTGATCCCCAAAAAGTGTCACTAAGTGTCAAATTTGTCCGCCACAATGTCGCAGTCCCGTTAAAAATTGCTGATCGCCTCCATTACTAAAAATAATTCCATAAATATATCCCATCGTTTGTAGATGCTATAACTTTTGCGCAAACCAAGCAATATACGCTTATTGGGATTTTTTTTTTTTTACCAAAAATATGTAGCAGAATACATATTGGCCTAAATTGATGAAGAAATTAGATTTTTTTTACAATTTTTTAATTGGATATGTTTTATAGCAGAAAGTAAAAATTCATATATATATATATATTTTTTTTTTTGTATATAGTGCAACAAATAAAAACCGCAAAGGTGATCAAATACCACAAATACCACCAAAAGAAATCTCTATTGTGGGAAAAGAAGGACATCAATATTATTTGGGTACAGCGTCGCACAACCGCGCAATTGTCAGTTAAAGCAACTTACAGTGCCGTATCGCAAAAAATGGTCTGGTCATGAAGGGGGGGGGGGGGGTAAACCATCCAGGGCTGAAGTGGTTAACGTTCACGTGCGTGTAAAGGCAGGCTTCCCGAAATGTTTGGTAATACAGTGTAGACAGATATAGATAGGCAGATAGATAGATAGATAGATAGAAAGACAGATAGATAGATAAATAGGCAGAATCTTGGATATGTTTTATAGCAGAAAGTAAAAAAAAAATATATATATTTTTTTCCAAAATTGTCGCTCTTTTTTTTTTTATAGCATAAAAAAATAAAAACCACAGAGGTGATCAAATACCTCCAAAAGAAATCTCTATTTGTGGGAAAAGAAGGACATCAATATTATTTGGCTGCAACGTCGCACAACTGTGCAATTGTCAGTTAAAGAAACTTACAAAATGGCCTGGTTGTGAAAGGGGGGGGGGGGGGGGGGGGGGGGGGTAAACCTTTCGGAGCTCAATTGGTTAAAGTTCATGTGCATGTAAAGGCAGGCGTCCCAATAATAATAATAATACAGTGTAGATAGATATAGACGGATAGATGAATAGACAGACAGACAGATAGACATATAGACAGGCAGACAGACAGACAGACAGACAGACAGATAGATAGACAGACAGGTAGATAGATAGACAGACATATAGACAGACAGACAGACAGACAGACAGACAGATAGATAGATAGATAGATAGATAGATAGATAGATAGATAGATAGATAGATAGATAGATAGATAGACAGACAGACATATAGACAGGTAGATAGACAGACAGACAGACAGACAGACAGACAGACAGACAGACAGACAGATAGATAGATAGACAGACAGGTAGATAGATAGACAGACATATAGACAGACAGACAGACAGACAGACAGACAGACAGACAGATAGATAGATAGATAGATAGATAGATAGATAGATAGATAGATAGATAGATAGAGATAGATAGATAGATAGATAGATAGACATATAAACAGGCAGACAGGTAAATAGGTAGATAGGTAGACAGACAGACAGACAGAGAGATAGACAGATAGCTAGACAGACATATAGACAGATAGACAGACATATAGACAGACAGACAGACATACAGACAGACAGACAGACAGACAGACAGACAGACAGACAGATAGATAGATAGATAGATAGATAGATAGATAGATAGATAGATAGATAGATAGATAGATAGATAGATAGACATATAGGCAGGCGGATAGATAGATAGACAGACAGACAGACAGGTAGATAGATAGACAGACATATAGACAGATAGACAGACATATAGACAGACAGACAGACATATAGACAGACAGACAGAGACAGACAGATAGATAGATAGATAGATAGATAGATAGATAGATAGATAGATAGATAGATAGAGAGATGGGTGGATAGGCAGAATCTTTCTAATAGGGAATGAAATTCAGGGATATAAGAATTTAGTAGTCTGCATTGACCTGACAGCTCCCCGGTATGGCGCAGAGCTGTAGCGCCGCATGAATGAGGCCGTTTTGTACTGAACAAACACTTTTAAGCAATCACACAGCTCCTGGTGAAGGTTTGTCTCCGGGTGGAAGTTTTTCACTCTCTTCTGCAATCAGGGGAACACAGCGGAGAGAAAACTGCCTGACGTGAGCTCTTAATACAGAAAGAAGAGAAATCCCCCCCTCCTGCAGCTCCCCCGGGGTCTCGGAAGGAGAGCGAGCTATTTGCCGAAGCGCGTGCCGCTGAAATCTCTACTTCTCCACTCTCAGGCGCGGGAGCTCAGGGGGGGTGCCAGCCGAGTGTAACGCCCGGGGAGGGCTTGGAGTTAATATCCCTGAGCTCATTTTGTACAGGATCGACCCAGGAGGATAGCCACGGGTCAGCAAGTTCTGCTGATGCCTCTAATCATTAGGCCGGGCGCTGCATTAACCCCGTCCTTGCTGCGGGATATTTTTTTTCTACGTTCACCGAACATTTTTCAGTACCCCCCCCCCCCCCAGGGTGTACGCCCCGAGTGCTACTAATTCAATTCTCAGTAACCATTTAAAGTTTTAGAGAATAACAAATCTTACATTAACCAGATCTGAGTATTTTAATGATTTACTATGGCGAGGGACTGTTTAGAAAACAATTATACGCAATTTGTAGCTACGAACATAAATGGACACAAGCCAAAAAGGTACTTGAGATGTGAAAACCCGCACATAGGAGCCCTTAGGCAAAATATCATTACCGTAAAGGCTACATCTATTAAAGCCTATTAAAGCTGAAGAGGCGGACCCCCAGGCAATTATTCAATTCAAACCCTTTAATCCACTTATGTCTTTATTAATAGCGCACTAAAGTGTATGTTAAACCAAAACTTTTTATGTTTTTTTAGCGTTGGATAGTATGGCGAAGGTTAAGACCCCCCCTGCCAGGTTTTATCAGTTGTAGCGGCCATAACCCTCGGTGGGGCGGCCTTGAATTTAGGGCTTACCGGTTACCTCCGCTTGGCTTGTTCCTCCAGGTCTAGGGGTTCCCAGGGTTAGTACCCAACAACTTTGCACGCTGACACCATAAAAGTCCTTTTGAAAGGTTTTTATTTGCAGGGGTAACATCCAACAGACACAGTCACATGAGGGAACAGAGGGTAAGGGCAGGGCTCAAATCCTGCGGGAATGCATGGGAACGGAGTTCCTGTACTTTTTCCACAACAGGAACTCAGTTCCCGTTAGCAAGACTTTGAAGTATGTGAGCTGTGTGGCAGGGGCTACACCAGCAGCTGCCGACACAGCTCGCAATAGTAAGTGCCGCACACCTGGCCATTCAGGCATTGCCAGTAGGGGGCCCCATGACAGCTTCCGCTTCGATCTACTTGTCAATCACAGCTAGCTGATAGGTAGATCAGGTCCCTGCTGCTAAAAGATTGTGTTTAGTCAGACCTCTCATGATGCGATCCTCCCTGCCGGCCCCTCCCCTGGCATTAATAGAGCGATCAGTGCTAAAAAATTGCATTGATTACTTTAAAAATGTCACTGGCAGTGAAGGGGTTAACCACTAGGTGGCACTGTAGGGGTTAAGTGTGTCCTAGGGAGTGATTCTAACTGTGAGGGGGGGGGGGGCTATATGTGACACGGCACTGATCGTAACTCCCGATTACAGGGCTATAAATAAGCACTGATTCTAGTGCGAAACGCGTCAGCATTCTTTGTACCCCCTCATTGCTGTGGATTATTATTTTGATGTGATTTTTGTTTTTTTAAATAAAAATACAGGATTTAAATTTTTTCCGGTGTGCGGCTATCCAGAGTTTTTCCTACTATTACCTCCCGATTACAGGGAGCTGTAATAAGTGACAGTGTCACTAGGCAGAAATGCTTGTTTACATCAGCATTTCCCGGTCCTTCCTCACCGTGAGACGATCGCGGGTATCCCCGCGGACATCGAGTCCGCGGGACACGCGTTCCCGCTAGCCTCTTCTTAAAGGGCAATGTACAGGTACGTTAATCTGCCTGTACGTGCCCTTCTGCCGCAGTATATCTGCGTGAGGCGGTCGGGAAGCGGTTAAAGTGGATGTATACCCGATTCATGAAATTTGAGCTGGGCACATATATCTGCAGTGTTTTCTTATCTCTCTCTCCAAAGCACTGAGTCCCATGGCTTTCTCCTCTTCCATAGCTCTGTTATCAGCCTGATAACTTCTGACAAGTTCCCTGACACAGGAGATCAAAGCAGCCTGAAGTTTGTGTCGTGGGAGGTTGCTATAAATAGATTAGCAGTCAGCTTGCCGCCTCACAGCAGAGCTCTGTACATTCCTTCCTTCCTCTGCCAATGTGGAGAGGGGGTGTGTGCCTTTCCTCCAATCAGCTGTCTTGGCTGTATGCCCAGACTTCACTTCCAGTGCTGAACAGGAAGAGAAAAATCTGTAACACAAAGACTACTCTCTAAGGCTGCTTTCACACTGGGGCGGTGCGGGGCGGTGACGGTAAACCAGCGCTATATTTAGCGCTGCTTTACCATCGTTTTACCCGCGGTATGCGGCCGCTAGCGGGGTGGTTTTAACCCCCGCTAGCGGCTGAAAAAGGGTTAAAAACCTCCGCAAAGCGCCGCTGCAGCGGCGCTTTGCGGGCGGTATCCCGCGGTCTCCCATTGATTTCAATGGGTAGGAGCGGTATAGGAGCGGTGAACACACCGCTCCTTCACCGCTCCAAAGATGCAGCTAGCAGGACCTAAAGGATATATACAGCTGAAGACAGCAGATATACATCTCTGTGTATCATCTGAGGCTGTTCACTTCACTGGGTATATGTGAGGCTTTACATCCACTTTAAGATTTTACCGATATAGACTCTAATTCCTCCCACTGACACCAACAATGGAGCACTATTCCTCCCACTGACAACAATGATGGGCCACTATTCCTCCCACTGACAACAACGATGGGCCACTATTCCTCCCACTGACAACAACGATGGGCCACTATTCCTCCCACTGACAACAACGATGGGCCACTATTCCTCCCACTGACAACAACGATGGGCCACTATTCCTCCCACTGACAACAACGATGGGCCACTATTCCTCCCACTGACAACAACAACGGGCCACTATTCCTCCCACTGAGACCAAAAATGGGGCAGAATTTCTCCCACTGACACCAACAATAGGGCATGATTCCTTCAACTGACATTGATGAGACACTAGTCCTCCCAATGACACCAAAGATAGGGCATGGTTTATTCCCACTGGCCGCCAGGATATTTTTTACTCGCTCTAGCCGTAGTTCGGCCCCCCTAAAGTCTGAAGGAATGTTTGGAGACCCCTGAGTTACAGTGTTGTTAGAGCTTTCTGTGGACTACAAAATACATCTCCCTTATGTTATGCAGAGGCGGAGGGGATTTCTGTAGTTCAAGCACATTTCTTGCCCTAGGGCAGTGATGGCGAACCTTGGCACTCCAGATGTTTTGGAACTACATTTCCCACTGCAGAGTGCATGAGCATCATGGGAAATGTAGTTCCAAAACATCTGGGGTGCCAAGGTTCGCCATCACTGCCCTAGGGGGACACCACTGCTCATCCACAGATATAGTACAGTAAGTGTTGTCACCCTAGGACAGGATCCCCGGGTAAAAATTAAGGAGAAGAAGCCTGAAAAAGAAAATCAATGGAGCCACCATATCTAAAGACTGGTAAGCTGCAATATATGAAATTTTTTTAACCACTTCAATACCGGGCGCTTAAACACCTTCCTGCCCAGACCAATTTTGAGCTTTCAGCGCTGTCGCAATTTGAATGACAATTGCGCGGTCATACAACACTGTACCCAAATTAATTTTTTTCCCACAAATAGAGCTTTCTTTTGGTGGTATTCGATCACCTCTATGGTTTTTATTTTTTGCTAAACAAATAAAAAAAGACCGAAAATATTTGTTTCAGTTTCAAAACTTTGTAAATAAGTAAGTTTTCTCCTTCACTGATGGGCACTAATGGGGCTGCACTGATGGGCACTGATAAGGCGGCACTGATGGGCACAGATGAGGTGGCACCAATGAAGTGGCACTGATGAGGTGGCATTGATGGGCACTGATAGGTGGCACTGATATGTGGCACTGATGGGCACTGATGGTGGCACTGATGGGCGACACGGATGGGCACTGATAGGTGGCACAAATTGGCACTGATAGCTGGCACAGATTGTGGGCACTGTGTGTCATCCCTGGTGGTCTAGGGTGGCATACCTGGTGCTGGGCATCCCTGGTGGTCTGGTGGCGTCCCTGGTGGTCCAGTGTGGGCATCCTCAGGGGGGCTGAGCTGATAATCGATCAGCACAGACCCCCTCTATCAGAGGAGCAGCCGATCGGCTCTCCTCTACTCGCGTCTGACAGACGCCAATGAGAAAAAGCCGATCACCGGCTCTTTTCCAATTACACTGTGATCAGCCGTGATTGGACACGGCTGATCACGTAGTAAAGAGTCTCCGTCGGAGACTCTTTACCGAGATCGTAGTTGCGGGGTGTCATATGACATCCGGTCAGGATTTTGAAACCACTTTGCGGACATCATTAGCCTATAGGGCGGGCGGCAAGTGGTTAACTTGAGATCTTGATACACTTTCAATTTTTTTTTTTTACCAATTTTGGCAAAATTTGGTTGAAATATTCAGATTTTTTACATAAAAAGTAAAATCTTAAATTTTTTTTCTCCTCGTCAATTTTCTCCTGATCCTTTCCCACCCAATCGATATGATACGTGGCCCACTGCCATCAGCTTCTGTTTCCAGGCAGCCGTACCTCTTCCACACCTGGAACATGATCTACATCTAGTAGTATTGTCACAAGATTTTCTTTTATAAATTTCTATGTATAGATCTTAAATGCAAATAATTCTTATTCCATCTCAACTGTATCAGGTCCCCATCTGCTCCTGTAATCTCGCCCGTTATTGCTGCACATCGAAGAAGCAAAAAAGCTTGTAAAACAACATAAGGCAACCCGGCACCCTGCCTCTAAAAGCAAGCAAAATACTATTAATACAATCGTGACAAACAGTTTATTGCATATTTACAACTACTTCTCGTGAAAGGTTTTGGAGCTCATTCCGTTTGCCAGGTTGACAACATTTTAAATTCTCAGTTTCATTATTTGTATCTCTGTAATTACAGAAAAGCCACTGATATCACGGAATGAGACAAAATTAGTCATAGTGAAATTAATTAAAAGGGACCGGAACGTCTCTATGAATTAACGTGCTTTGATTTGATGGTGAATGTACAATACTTCGGAGTTAAATCTTCTAGCTAAACCTGCAAATCCCACCATTAATGTATAAATGCTAATTTGTCACCCAGAGTAGAGTTCTCCAATTTTGTCCTGTACTTGCGTCACGTGTTTCCATGGTTGGGACAGTCGCCAGCACCATAACAACCAATGATGCTAAGTGTCCAGAGCACACGGCATCATAAGTGTGCTATGGTGCTGGTGGCTGTCCTGACCCCAGGGGCGGAAGGATCTAAGGTCACCCCAGAATTCAGAAGAAGCCCATTCTCCACCTCCCACCCTCCGTCTAGACCTGCTCCACCTCCTGCCCTGTGCCATGCTGCTGCAGTGCTGAAAACGGTAAGGTAGGGCAAAGGGACTGATTACTCTGATAGGAAGTTGGGCGGGGGGGGGGGGGTCTGAGGTGCAAATGGGGGCTTTGATATGTAAGGTTAGGCTTCTTTATCAGATATTACGCTTTTGATGTGCAATGGGGGCTTCTGATGTGAAATGAGGGCTTCTGATGTTATGGGGTCTTCTGATGTACAGGGAGGCTTTGATGTAAATGGGGGGGCTTCTGGTGTGAAGAAGAGTCTCTGATGTAAAAGGGAGCCTTTGACATAAAAGGGGGGCTTCTAAAGTGACGGGGAGCTGGGGTTCAAAAAAAGGAGGAGTGGCTTCTGGTGTGAAGGCAAGGTCTTCTGATGCAACGGAGAGCCTTTGACTTAAAAGGGGGATACTTCTGATGTGATGGGGGTCTTCTGAGGTGAAGGGGTCCTCTGATGTAAAAGGGAGAATTTCGGATATTAGGCTTCTAGTGTGTACTGGGAGGCTTCTGATGTGCTGGTGTCTTCTGATGTAAAGGGGGGCTTTGATGTAAAAAGGAGGGCATCTAGTGTGAAGCAGAGTCTCTGATGTGAAAGGGAGCCTTTGACATAAAAAGGGGGCTTCTAAAGTGATGGGGAGCTTCTGATGTAATGGGGGGGGGGGGGTTGATTAAAAAAGGGGGGAGCTTCTGGTGTGAAGCAGCGTCTCTGATGTGAAATGGGGGCCTTCTGATGTGAAGGAGAGTCTTTAATGTAAAAAGGGATACTTCTGATGTGACAGGGGTCTTCTGAGGTATAGGGGGTCCTTGGCTCTGATGTGAAAGGGGAAACTTCTGATATGAAGTTATTTCTTTAATCGTGTTTATTTAATTGCTTAAATTGTATTTATTAATGATTAATGACAATGAAATCCATAGACAGGTGGGTCCAGGGCTTTTCTCCATTGGGTATGGGTTGTAGGAGGCCCACTGGAAGGTGTCATACCACAGGGTGGTCCAAAGACAGGTGGGTCCAGGGTCTTTCTCTATTGGGTATGGGTTGTAGGAGGCCCACTGGAAGGTGTCGTACGACAGGTTGGTCCATAGACAGGTGGGTCCAGGGTCTTTCTCCATTGGGTATGGGTTGTAGGAGGCCCACTGGAAGGTGTCGTACGACAGGTTGGTCCATAGACAGGTGGGTCCAGGGTCTTTCTCCATTGGGTATGGGTTGTAGGAGGCCCACTGGAAGGTGTCGTACGACAGGTTGGTCCATAGACAGGTGGGTCCAGGGTCTTTCTCCATTGGGTATGGGTTGTAGGAGGCCCACTGGAAGGTGTCGTAAGACACTATCCAGTGGGCCTCCTACAACTCATACCCAATGGAGAAAGGCCCTGGACCTACCTGTCTATGGATTTCATTGTGGGGTTATCCAACTCCCAGGGCAACACAGTTATCCTTATGGTGGTTGACCGGTTCTCAAAGATGTGTCATTGTATTCCACTAAAGAAGTTGACCACTTCTATAGGAGCTGGCAATTAGCCGACAGCTGAGCGGGCCAGCTCAGAGAAGGAAGGGCTAAGCCCAGCCCTGACAGGTTCCCTTTAAAAAAGTATAAAGCAGACATGAGTGCGCCATGTCTGTTATATACTTATAAAGGGAACCTAACTGATTAATCTAGGGATCTAATTATATGGATGGGGCTTTGACACTTACATACATTTCTTTTATAAGATAGTTGACATAGAACTTATGCCTGTTATTGAGGGACTACATTTGATCCCTGTATTATTAACAGACTGGAGAAGAGCGTGACCTGTTGACATGGTAACTGTATAGTATTTAAGACGTGAGGTGCACCAAGATGGCACCACTTCAGATGACGTCCGATGACGAAACGCGTAAAGGGGTGGTTGGTACGCGATCAAGCCACTTCCGGTTTCGAACTTTCGTCTGTGAAACGCACGGCGTCCCAGACTCTGGTGCACCGATCGTCTTGCAATAGGGCTATTGCGGCATTTATTAGTTGTATATTGCTTTGATTAAATAAACTCATAACCTTTTATGGACTTACGCTGATCCTTTGCATATGAGATCCTACGACACGACTGGGATTATCAGGGAAGAAGAACCAACACTGGCACTGAGATCAGAGGCAACTCTGTTTGCATGCGCATTACCCCTGCTGGGGTACATCTTTTTAGTGAGTGTGGAACCAGGAGGGGAGCACGAGTGAATCACTGTTTTTACACTGCAAATTGCATCAGATTCATGCACAAGTCACTTGGGAAACCACAACTTTATAATACAGAATACATTTATTTTGTTGGACTGTGTTTTTGATATTTATAGAAATGATTCCAATTGATGAATTGAGATAATTCAATTTTCCTCGACTTTCAGCATTTTTTTGCATTTCACATATATATATATATATATATTTTTCAATTTTTATTTACAAATTAATTTCTTATACTTTTTATTTATATTTTTCCACTTTTTTCCACATTTCTTATCAATATGGTCTGATTCGCACATATGGTGTTTATTAGTGTACATGATCATCACTTTCCCTGAATACGCAGAGGATATAAAACACTATATATACATATTTTTATTTACAGTTTTGACAGCACCATTTTACCCCTCCCCTATCTCTACTTATAGAGGACATGTACCAATGCAAAAAATATTTTTAAAAATACTCTACAGTTGGGGGGGGGGGGGGGTGTTAACCTACAGCTTTAGGGGAAACATTGCAAGTACACAAATCCTTTACATAACATGCTTAGGGGATGCCTTAAAATTATACACAGTGTTCTGGAACAGCACAATATTTATGGACAGTCTCAGTGACACCATACCCTGGCAGCGCATATTAGGCTGAGGATTTTTTTTTTCTTTTACAATTAGCTTGATTTCCATACAGCAGAAGCAGGATCGTGTACAGTGGTGGCTGATGCTCAATTTTTTTTTGGGGGGGGTGCAAACAAACTGAAAAAAAAAAAACATAAATTTCAGCCACTGTGTCCATCAAACACAGCTACTGTGCCCATCAAACACAGCTACTGTGCCCATCAATTGCTTCCACTGTGCCATCAAACGCAGCCACTGTGCCCATCAAACGCAGCCACTGTGCCCATCAAACGCAGCCATTGTGCCCATCAAATGCAGCCACTGTGCCCATCAAATGCAGCTACTGTGCCCATCAATTGCTGCCACTGTGCCACCAAACGCAGCCACTGTGCCCATGAAATGCAGCTACTGTGCCCATCAAATGCAGCCACTGTGCCCATCAAACGCAGCCACTGTGCCCATAAAACGCAGCTACTGTGCCCATCAATTGCTGCCACTGTGCCATCAAACGCAGCCACTGTGCCCATCAAACGCGGCCATTGTGTCCATCAAATGCAGCCACTGTGCCCATCAAATGCATCCACTGTTCCCATCAAACGTAGCCACTGTGTCATCAAACGTAGCCACTGTGTCATCAAACACAGCCACTGTGCCATCAAACACAGCCACTGTGCCATCAAACACAGCCACTGTGCCCATCAAATGCTGCCAGTGTGCCATCAAACGCAGCCACTGTGCCATCAAGCGCAGACACTCTGCCATCAAACGTAGCTACTGTACCCATCAATTGCTGCCAGTGTGCCCATCAATTGCCGTTACTGTGCCCCATCAAATGCTGCCAGTGCGCCCATCAATTGATGCTACTGTGCCCCATCAAATGCTGCCAGTGTGCCCATCAGTGTGCCCATGCAATGCATGAATCTATCTATGGTGATAGAGCGATGCCAGGAGAGAGGAGGCGGTGCTCCTGCACCCTTTATGGACGCCCCGCCACTGATCATGTACTGTAAATATACGTGATCCCGCACTTCTGTGTAGCGGGCGCAAGTGTGTGCCGCCGGTGGCTCTCTCCTGCTGTGATTATGCCCAGTGGGAGCTGATCAGCGGGTACCGTGGACTCAATGTGTGTTGACACCCGCTGATCATTCATTACAGAGGCAGAACTGCAGTCCAACTATGTAAACTAGGCAGATTGCCCCTATGTCAGGAGGGAAGGCATGGATCCTGCGCTCCTGCAAAGCAGAGACATGGATCCATACCTTCCACCAGTAAAAGCACCTCCCACACAGTACACAAACACTGGTTAGGCACACAGTTAACCCTTTGATCGCCCCTGATGTTAACCCCTTCCCAGTCAGTGTCATTAGTACAGTGACAGTGCATATTTTTTAGCATTGATCCCTGTATTAATGTCACTGGCTCCCACAAAAGTGTCAGTTAGTGTCACATTTGCCGTCCCGCTATAAGTCCCTAATCACCGCCATTACTAGTAAAAAAGATACATAAATAAAAATTCCAGTATATATTAAATATATTTAATAGTTTGTAGACACTATAACATTTGAGCAAACCAATCAATATACGCTTATTGGGATTTTTTTTACCAAAATTATGTAACAGAATACATATTGGCCTAAACTTATGAAGAATGTCGATTTTTTTATTGGATATGTTTTATAGCAGAAAGTAAGAAATATTGTTTTTTTTTTTTCAAAATTGTTTATAGCGCAAAAAAACACAGAGGTGATCAAATACCACCAAAAGAAAGCTCTATTTGTGGGGGGGAGGTATTTTTTAACCGTGCAATTGTCAGTTAAAGTAACGCAATGCCGTATCGCAAAAAATGGCCTGGTCATAAAGGAGGGTAAACCTTACTGAGCTGAATTGGTTAACCACATTACGACCGGCGCACACAGATGTACGTCGGCAGAATGGCACGGACAGGACAAATGGGCGTACCTGTACGTCCCTTTGAATTTGCCGCCATGCCATCTGCTGGCGCGCACGTGCCCATCGCCAATTTTGTTTGGGAGCCACGTCGCACAACCGCGCAATTGTCAGTTAAAGCGACGCAGTGCCGAATCGCAAAAAGTGCTCTGGTCTTTTGCCAGCGAAATGGTCCGGGGCTAAAGTGGTTAAAGATATACACAGTGTTCTGGAACAGCACAATATTTATGGACAGTCTCAGTGGAATTGATTTTTATTTTATTTTACAATTAGTTTGGTTTCCATACAGCAGCAACACCCCAATCTGATTAATTTAACTTGGAAAAAAAGATCTTTTCTTCTTTTTTTTTTTTTCATATAGCTTAAGCAGTCACACATGCTTTTTCATCAAATGGTAATAGACTCAGTTTGACTGGCAGATAGAAATTTGCCAGTAGTTCACTACGGCTGTCCTTGTTCTCGCTGCTGCAAAACCGCTGTGCTGCTGGCCATTTCTATCAAGTTCTCATTAAGAATTAAGAGACTGCAGACAATAGAGCAGTGTAAAACTGCCCAGCAGCAGAAACATTTTAATTTTGGAGAATTGGCCAAAATATACTGAAGAAAAAGAGTACATGCAACTACAAGAAGTAAGAGACCGCAGATGACTCAACAGTAGACATGTGCAATTCGTTTCTTTTTTTTTCGTTTTTTTTCTCGTTATTTTCATTAGTTCGTTTTCGTACGAATGAACGAATCGTACGAATCCGAATAACGAATCATTCGAATCGAACGAATCCGATTAACGAATCATTAGAATCGAACAAATCCGAAAAACAACGAAAATCCGAAAAAAAATAATTAGAAAAAACGAATGTACTAGTCCGAAAAACGAAAACGAATGAAAACATTCGTACATTCGTAACTTTTTTTTATTTTTAATTGGTAATTTTCCATGTCCCTTACAATGGTGCTGCTAAACGTACTTCGAATGGATTGAACAAAAAATTCGTACATTCGTAACTTTTATTTAGATTCGTAACTTTTTTTTTCGATTCGTAACTTTTTTTTTTTCGATTCGTAACTTTTTTTTTTTTTTTTTTTCGATTTGTAGTTTTCTGTGTCTCTATTGAACAAAAAAATTCGTACATTCATAACTTTTTTTTTCGATTCGTACCTTTTTTTTTTCGATTCGTAACTTTTTTTTTCGATTCGTAAATTATTAAAATGTAATAATAGCATACACATTACATAAAATTATGAATTATGCTCCGATTACGAATCTACGAATGTTACGAATGTACGAATAAATACGAATGCGTCCGAAAATTAAACGAAAAAACGAATCAACGAAAAAATAACTCTTACGAATGTACGAATCGTTACGAATCAACGGAAACGAAAAAAAAAACGAAACGAAAAAACTATTTTTTTTCGGAAACGAAAAAAAACTATTTTTTTTCTGAACGAAAAAAACACGTTTTTTTCGGAAACGAAAAAAACGAAACGAAAAATGTCTACTCAACAGTGTAAATCTGGCTAGCAGCTGGACATTTTCAATGAGAGAGAGTTGGTGGAAAAGTGCTAGAGAAAAAGAGTACAGGTAGGTATTTTATTACAAGGATTAAAAGACTGCAGCTTACACAGCAGTGTAAATGGACAATTTTAAATTTTAAATAGCAAGGCAAGACCTGAATTTGGATTCCAATAGGTTTTTTTTTTTTTTAGAAGCAGGTGATTAGAGCATGAGACTCTAATCGGCTTCAAAAAAGGGTGGGCTCTGTGCCCTGAGCCCACCCGATTGTTTGACAATAGCGAATTAATATTCTCTATTGTCTTCCTGCTTCTCCTCCCTGCCATTTAGGAAGCAGGTCGACCTGATTGGCCGAGAGGAGAAGTAATCGTATTGGCCGACGAGGGAAAGAGGAGGGATACCGCTGAGGACGAAGCCGCTGCCATGGAGGAGGAGGAGACACAAGAAAGAGCTAAAGCTGCTAGATAAGGGTAAGTGTGGGGCTGGTGGTGGGACGGACGGACCAACCAGGGGGTGGCGACGAGTGTCTTGTTTGCCGCCCCCCCCCCAAAATATACACCACCAGCTTCCACTAAGCTTCACTACAAGAAATAAGTTTTATCCCTATTGTGGGGTCACCAGTACGGTATTTGTAAATTCAAATCTTATCCCATCTCAAGCGTCTCTTCTCCAGAGAGAATAAGTTCAGTGCTCGCAACCTTTTTTTCATAACTAATATCCTCCAGACCTTTATTAGCTTTGTTTCCCTTTTTTGTACTCGCTCCATTTCCAGTACATCCTGAGGACTGGTGGCCAGAACTGGACAGCATACTCCAGGTGAGGCCGGACCAGAGTCTTGTAGAGTGGGAGAATTATCGCTTTATCTCTTGAGTTAACCCCCTTTTTAATGCATGCCAATATTCTGTTTGCTTTATTAGCAGCAGCTTGGCATTGCATGCCATTGCTGAGCCTGTCATCTACTAGAACCCCCAGGTCCTTTTCCATCCTAGATTCCCCCAGAGGTTCTCCCCTCCAGTGTATAGATTGCATTCATATTTTGCCACCCAAATGCATTATTTTAAATTTTTCTACATTGAACCTCATTTGCCATGTAGTTGCCCACCCCATTCATTTGTTCAGATCTTTTTGTAAGGTTTCGACATCCTGCTGAGAAGTTATTGCCCTGCTTAGCTTAGTATCGTCCGCAAATACAGAGATTGAACTGTTTACCCCATCCTCCAGGTCGTTTATGAACAAATTAAATAGGATTGGTCCCAGCACAGAACCCTGAGGGACCCCACTACCCACCCCTGGCCATTCTGAGTACCCCCCATTTATCACCACCCTCTGACCTCACCCTTGTAGCCAGTTTTCAATCCATGTACTCACCCTATGGTCCATGCCAACGGACCTTTTTTTGTACAGTAAATGTTTATGGGGAACTGTGTCAAATGCTTTTGCAAAATCCAGATACACCACGTCTACGGGCCTTCCTTTATCTAGATGGCAACTCACCTCCTCATAAAAGGTTAATAGATTGGTTTGGCAAGAACAATTCTTCATGAATCCATACTGATTACTACTAATGATACCGTTCTCATTACTAAAATCTTGTATATAGTCCCTTATCATCCTCTCCAAGAGCTTGCATACTATTGATGTTAGGCTAACTGGTCTGTAATTCCCAGGGATGTATTTTGGCCCTTTTTAAATATTGGTGCTAGCATTTATTTATATTCTTCACCCCAAATACACAACCCCATAGCTTAGAATGGCAAGGCACTCCCCCACTTCTTTCGTTAAGCTAACAGACTGGCTGGAGACTGCACTGTCCACTGTTGACTCTTTCCTGTGAAAACTGAAAGTTCAGGGAATCAGCACAAAGAGAGCAGGAGCCAGCATCATTGAAAGCTGTCAACTGCAAATACTGGAGTAATAATCCTAACAAATAGTTTATTGCCAAATTTTTATTTTATTGAGCTCTGTCTGTTAAGCTAAAAAAAAACGCTAATGACACACGATCGGAATTTCCGTTCAAAAAATCTTGAAAGTTTTTTCCGACAGAATTCCGCTCAAGCTTGGCTTGCATACACACGGTCACACAAAAGTTTGCTGATTTTTCGACCATCAAGAACGCGGTGACGTACAACACTACGACGAGCCGAGAAAATGAAGTTCAATGCTTCCCAGCAAATGTCGAATTGTACAAGAGTACAGGTAGGTATTTTATTACAAGGATTAAAAGACTGCAGCTTACACAGCAGTGTAAATGGACAATTTAAAATTTTAAATAGCAAGGCAAGACCTGAATTTGGATTCCAATAGGTTTTTTTTTTTTTTATTGAGCAGCAGAAGCACACTTTTAATCAGGGATAATAGGCCTAACTGGTGTATTTCTAACTTTTATTTTATTTGTGATGTTGAGCAGCAGAAGCACACTTTTAATCAGGGATAATAGGCCTAACTGGTGTATTTCTAACTTTTATTTTATTTGTGATGTTAGGGGATGTGATCAACGTGAGTTATATAATGTGAGGTTTGAGTGTACACTGTGTTTGCACTGTGTTTTTTTCCTTTAAAGAAAAGTGCTGTGAATAAACAGCAGAACAAGTGAGTGCCAATGCGAAAAAGTTTTATCCCTATTGTGGGGTCACCAGTACGGTATTTGTAAATTCAAATCTTATCCCATCTCAAGCGTCTCTTCTCCAGAGAGAATAAGTTCAGTGCTCGCAACCTTTTTTTCATAACTAATATCCTCCAGACCCTTTATTAGCTTTGTTTCCCTTCTTTGTACTCGCTCCATTTCCAGTACATCCTGAGGACTGGTGCCCAGAACTGGACAGCATACTCTAGGTGAGGCCGGACCAGAGTCTTGTAGAGTGGGGGAATTATCGCTTTATCTCTTGAGTTAACCCCCTTTTTAATGCATGCCAATATTCTGTTTGCTTTATTAGCAGCAGCTTGGCATTGCATGCCTTTGCTGAGCCTGTCATCTACTAGGACCCCCAGGTCCTTTTCCATCCTAGATTCCCCCAGAGGTTCTCCCCTCCAGTGTATAGATTGCATTCATATTTTTGCCACCCAAATGCATTATTTTAAATTTTTCTACATTGAACCTCATTTGCCATGTAGTTGCCCACCACATTCATTTGTTCAGATCTTTTTGTAAGGTTTCGACATCCTGCTGAGAAGTTATTGCCCTGCTTAGCTTAGTATCGTCCGCAAATACAGAGATTGAACTGTTTACCCCATCCTCCAGGTCATTTATGAACAAATTAAATAGGATTGGTCCCAGCACAGAACCCTGAGGGACCCCACTACCCACCCCTGGCCATTCTGAGTACCCCCCATTTATCACCACCCTCTGACCTCACCCTTGTAGCCAGTTTTCAATCCATGTACTCACCCTATGGTCCATGCCAACGGACCTTTTTTTGTACAGTAAATGTTTATGGGGAACTGTGTCAAATGCTTTTGCAAAATCCAGATACACCACGTCTACGGGCCTTCCTTTATCTAGATGGCAACTCACCTCCTCATAAAAGGTTAATAGATTGGTTTGGCAAGAACAATTCTTCATGAATCCATACTGATTACTACTAATGATACCGTTCTCACTACTAAAATCTTGTATATAGTCCCTTATCATCCTCTCCAAGAGCTTGCATACTATTGATGTTAGGCTAACTGGTCTGTAATTCCCAGGGATGTATTTTGGCCCCTTTTTTAATATTGGTGCTAGCATTTATTTATATTCTTCACCCCAAATACACAACCCCATAGCTTAGAATGGCAAGGCACTCCCCCACTTCTTTCGTTAAGCTAACAGACTGGCTGGAGACTGCACTGTCCACTGTTGACTCTTTCCTGTGAAAACTGGAAGTTCAGGGAATCAGCACAAAGAGAGCAGGAGCCAGCAGCATTGAAAGCTGTCAACTGCAAATACTGGAGTAATAATCCTAACAAATAGTTTATTGTCAAATTTTTATTTTATTGAGCTCTGTCTGTTAAGCTAAAAAAAAACGCTAATGACGCGTACACACGATCGGAATTTCCGTTCAAAAAATCTTGGATGTTTTTTCCGACAGAATTCCGCTCAAGCTTGGCTTGCATACACACGGTCACACAAAAGTTTGCTGATTTTTCGACCATCAAGAACGCGGTGACGTACAACACTACGACGAGCCGAGAAAATGAAGTTCAATGCTTCCCAACAAATGTCGAATTGTTTCCGAGCATGCGTAGAAATTACTACAGACAATCGGAAATTTCCGATCAGAACTTTTTCCGACCGAAAAATTGAGAACCTGCTCTCAATCTTTTGCAGGCTGGAATTCTGCCAATAAAAGTCCGATGGAGCATACACACGGTCAAATTTTCTGACCAAAAGCTCTCATCAGTCTTTTGCTGGCCGAATTTCCGATCGTGTGCATAAGAGTTTAATACTATTATAAAGTGAAAACAGTATGGCAAAGCAAACAGCAGATTCAGAATTACAGGCAGCTGAAGTTATATGAAAATCTCCACTTTTCCTAGTAAAGTCCAGCTTGGCCACACCCTGTCCCACCTACTAAGTTTCTACTGAGGTCTCACTGACCTATAGGAAGGTTCAATGGCTAGGAGTAGGAGGTGCCAGCTAAGATTTGCCCACAACTTCAGCTGCCAATATTTCCAGTTCTACTGATAATTCCGACATACAGATTTCAGTGAAGGTAGTCTCTGATTACACAAAGTGAAAAAAAGGGATT
The DNA here is from genome assembly GCA_028564925.1 of Lithobates sylvaticus. Taxonomy (NCBI): domain Eukaryota; kingdom Metazoa; phylum Chordata; class Amphibia; order Anura; family Ranidae; genus Lithobates; species Lithobates sylvaticus. Next base: position 24,774,720 of record CM053031.1, read on the forward strand.
GTATCGCTCCAGGAAAAATCATCAGGTCTCCACTGCTATAAAGCAAACCAGGTGCCAGCCTTGGTCCAGAGCCAAAAGATGCAAAATGATGAAGAAAAGGGTGGAGGCACTTTAAGCACAAAGCGCTCGCGACCCGGCCCTGAGCTCCATGACCGTGGCCGCGGGACCCGTGGACCCGATCGCCGCTGGTGTCCCGCGATCGAATCACGGAGCTGAAGAATGGGGAGAGGTATGTGTAAACACACACACACACGTCACACTTAACCCCGCCCCCTAGTGGTGTCCGATGTCCGATGTGTCCGCCATTATGTCGCAGTCACAATACAACCCTTCTCTGCTTACACAATTTTTATCATAGGTTAGTATCAGGTTTATTTTATATATCTTTGCCACTACATTTACACTACTGTTACATAAACACGGGTCACAGCAGAAAGGTAACGCGCCCACGGTAAGCTCGGGAAGATAATGAATCCTAATTTTTTCAAATTTGCAATAAAAAATCAAAAGACGATTTGTGGATTTCATAACTTAACAATCTTCCATCAAAACAAAACTCAATCAAATGAAGGTGCTTATCAGGTGCTCCCAGAATTATCGCTGAAAAGAAGAAAATGTTCTTTTTTTAAGTATAACAAGAAATTCTGATTACATCCTTGTTACACTAAATTAGTACAGCTGCTCCACACCTGTATCCGACCGCTAAATGCTCCGCCGCTGTGTTGCACTACTAGTCCTAGCAAGCCCAAGGCCTCCTCCATGTTAAATATTTGGAGAAATTCAAATAATTAAAATTTTTGTACTTTTTTCTGCACACTAAGAGACTAATTTACATTGCCTTGAAAAAGTATTCACACCCCTTAACATTTTCCAAATTTTGTCATGTTACAATCAAAAACGTGAATGTTTTTTTATTGGGATTTTATGTGATAGACCAACACAAAGTGGCACATAATTGTGCAGTGGAAGGAAATTGATCAAGGGGTTAATATGGCGCGCTCCGGATATAGCTATATACATACACCGTATTTATCGACATATAACACGCACATTCATTTGAAGAGGGAAGTTTCAGGAAAAAAATGTTTATTTGAAATAAGGAACTTTGAAGCAATATAAGGGTCAGTGCCCATCTGCAGCCTCACCATTGCCATCAATGCAGCCTGATCAATGCCCATCTGCAGCCTCACAAGTGCCATCAATGCAGCCTCATCAGTCCACATCAATGCAGCCTCACCATTGCCATCAATGCAGCTGCCACACCATTGCCATCAATGCAGCCCCCTTCCCTGTCCCCTGCAAGGCATCTAAAATTGAAGTATTGGCGTATAACACGCACATGCTATTTGCACCCGATTTTCATGGTGAAAAAGTGAGTGTTATACGCCAATAAATACAGTAACTGAAAAAGACGGGGGGGGGGGGAATTAGTCCATGTAAGGATAATAGGATGCTGAGTATATAAAAGGCAGCCAGTCCTTGAAAGCTAGAAGGAGCTCTGGAACAAGACAAGAGAAAGAAGGACAGCGCCCTCTAAGTGCAGCGTAAAAACAGTAAATTTATTACAATAGGATAAAAACACTCACATTTGAGCAGATAAATTCCAGCATATCAGGTAATTAAATAGGTTCATCCGTATGTTCCCGGGTTCTGTAACTCTCCGGTGGTGCTGTGGACACTCAGCATTTGCAGGTGGCTGGGACGCAGAAGATGGATGCTCCGTGATGCTCCATGTGGTCGAGGTGTCCTCACTTCCGGGAACGGGGTCAGGCAGGCGGTGCTTTGCGTTTGGAGCATGCATGCTCCTTCATCAGGCTACTAGCCTGATGAAGGAGCACGCATGCTCCAAACGCGAAGACACCTCGACCACGTGGAGCATCCATCTTCGGCGTCCCAGCCACCTGGAAGCAATGAGTGTCCACAGCACCACCGTAGAGTTACAGGATACAGGACTCCCTCCACCAGCCCATGAGACCCACATCACCCAGGAACATGCGGATGAACCTATTTAATTACCTGATATGCTGGAATTTACCTGCTTAAATGTGAGTGTTTTTATCCTCTTGTAATAAATTTATTGTTAAACACACTGCACTTAGAGGGCGCTGTCCTTCTTTCTCTCGTCTTGAAGGAAAATGATAAATGGTTTTCCTAATTTTTTACAAATAAATATGTGAACAGTGTGGTATGCATTTGTATCAACAGCTCGACTATTAACCCGTCCCCCTCAAGCTAAGGTGTAATCCTGGACTCTGAACTATCCTTTCGGCCCCACATCCAATCGCTATTGAAAGATTGCGGCCTCAACCTCCGCAACATCTCCCTAATCCACTCCCTGGTCATCTCTCGCCTTGACTGCTGCAACTCCCACCTCATTGGCTTACCTTTACATAGGCTATCCCCACTTCAGTCCATCATGAACCCTGCTGCCAGGCTCGTCTACCTTACATACAGCTCAGCGTCTGCTATACCCCTCTGCCAATCCCTCCATTGCTGCCACTCAACCAACAAATTAAATTCAAGATACAACTTGGCCCCCAGCTACATCACTGACCTTATCTCAAAATACCAACCAACTCGAGCTCCTCCCAAGACCTCCTGCTCTCTAGTTCCCTGGTCACCTCATCCAATGCTTGCCTCCAGGACTTCTCCAGAGCCTCTTGCATCCTCTGGAATGCTCTACCCCAATCTGTCTGACTTTCTCCTACTTTGTCCACTTTCAGACGATCCCTGAAAACTCATCATCTTTCAGAGAAGCCTATCTGACCCCCACCTAACAACTGTACATTTATTATTTCCATCAGCACATCCCCCACAATTATTACCTCTTGTATCTCTTGACCCTCCCTCTTATGCCCCGTACACACGGTCGGAAATTCCAACCACAAAATCTGTCGGATTTTTTCCGACGGATTTTGTCCGACACTGGTGTTGCATACACACGGTCGGACAAAGTTGTCAGAAAAAACGATCATTCTGAACGTGGTGACGTTCGTTGCGTACGATGGGACTACGTAGAGGCTAGTAGCCAATAGCTTTGGTCTTGTAATGTGATCTGAGCATGCGTGGCACTTTGTCCGTCGGAATTCGCTACACACGATCGGAAAAAGTCCGATAGGACTTTGTTGTCGGAAAATTTGAGAGCAGGATCTCAAACTTTTTCCGTCGGAAATTCCGACGGAAAAAGTCCGATGGAGCCCACACACGGTCGGAATTTCCGACAACATGGTCCGATAGGACATTTTCTGTCGGAAAATCCGACCGTGTGTACGGGGCATTAGATTCCTACTGTAATAAATTGTATTGTATTTGTACTGTCTACCCCCAAGTTGTAAAGCGCTACGTAAACTGTTGGTGCTACATAAATCCTGTATAATAATAATAATTATGAGAGCATGTCTGTGGGATCCTTCAACTTCCCATTAATGCTGCCCGTTTAACACACCTAAAGTGACCACAGAGTCAGTCTAGCAAATTAAAGAATTGCCCGTTAGCCTCGTGTAATGGAGCACTTATCACATTTACAGCCATCGTTCTTCCCAATATGGATATTCTATTTTGTCAATATGGTGTGTAAAACCGAAGGCTATAAAAGCATCCAGGCAAAGATCAGTATAACAGCCTAAACACTATACAAAATCTGTATTTCACCATACTTCACCAACGGACACTTGCCCTTATGGTCAGAAAAAAATAAATTTTACCAGTATTGTTATTATTACAATTATTATTATCATCTTTATTATTATTATCAACATCATTTTTTTAAATTATTATTACTTGTATATTATATTATTTATAATTTATTATTATTAATATTGTTATTCATATTTTTATTATTATTCAATTTCGTAAATCTGTTTATTGGGCTTAACATTACAAAAGAAGTAATATTTGTATTATTTTATTATGCTGCAGGAGCCTAGGGATGTTGATACGCTACCTCTTAACATCAGCTTTGGAGACAAACATCTGAGAGGGTATAGACAGCCTTTTCATCCCTTGGAACTAAGTTCACTGCAGAATTTATTTTCGGGTCCTTCTCTGCCCCCTGTGGCCACTTGCTACGTGTGGTTTCCTTGACGCAGTAAAGTGTCTTAAAACTGTAGAAGTGTTTGGATCTATTATAGGAGATATAGAAGGCTTGTACCCCAAAACTGGACGGCATCCCCTGAAGAAGCCAGACATATGGGCGAAACATGTTGGAAAGTCTACATCATATGCCGTCTTGATAATACTGTATCACATTGTACTTGCTTATTGCTACATCTTCCAACCTAATTTTTATTTTGGGTTTCAAAATAAAAAAAACTTTTAAACATTATATTTGCTGTTTTGGTCATTTACTCTGCACCTAAAAAATCCCATATATCCTCCTTGCTCATTGATATTATTTTATTATATTATTTATAATTTAATTGTATTATTGTTGTTATTAATATTATTATTAATATTACTACTACTACCACTACTAATAATAATAATAATAATAATAATAATAACAATAACAATATCATAACAATTACAAATAATATAACAATAAAAGTAATAATACAATTATTGCTTCTTTTTTCTATTTTATTTATTATTAGTATTATTATTACTACTACTGTTACAACTGCTATTATATGATTTATAATTAAATTGTATTGTTTTTATTATTATTATTAATAATGCTAATACTACTACTACTAATAATAATACAATTATTATAATAATAAAAATAATAACATTATTATTATTATTATTATTATTATTATTATTATTATTAGTACTACACTATTGCTACTACTACTACTACTACTACTACTAATAATAATAATAATAATAATAATATAATACAATTATTATTATTATTATTATTATTATTATTATTATTATTACTACTACTACTACTGCTGATAATAATACTACTACTACTACTACTACTAAATAATAATAATAATAATAACAATAACAATATCATAACAATTACAAATAATATAACAATAAAAGTAATAATAGAAATATTGCTTCTTTTTTCTCTTTTATTTATTATTAGTATTATTATTACTACTACTGTTACAACTGCTATTATATGATATATAATTAAATTGTATTGTTTTTATTATTATTATTAATAATGCTAATACTACTACTACTAATAATAATACAATTATTATAATAATAAAAATAATAACATTATTATTATTATTATAATTAGTACTACACTATTGCTACTACTAATACTACTACTACTACTACTACTAATAATAATAATAATAATAATATAATACAATTATTATTATTATTATTATTACTACTGCTGATAATAATACTACTACTACTACTACTACTAATAATAATAATAATACTAATAATAATAAAAAAACATAATATAATTTGATATAGGAAATTGCCATTATTTTTCAATAATTCAAGCGTTGAAATATTCTGCCAGATCTGCAGCATTACCATGGTTAAAAGAATATATACAGTGGTGTGAAAAAGTGTTTGCCCCCTTCCTCATTTCCTGTTCCTTTGCATGTTTGTCACACTTAAGTGTTTCGGAACATCAAACCAATTTAAACAATAGTCAAGGACAACACAAGTAAACACAAAATGCAATTTGTAAATAAGGGTGTTTATTATTAAAGGTGAAAAAAAATCCAAACCATCATGGCCCTGTGTGAAAAAGTGATTGCCCCCTAAACCTAATAACTGGTTGGGCCACCCTTAGCAGCAACAACTGCAACCAAGCGTTTGCGATAACGTGCAATGAGGCTTCTACAGCGTCCTGGAGGAATTTTGGCTCACTCATCTTTGCAGAATTGTCCTAATTCAGTTACATTAGAGGGTTTTCGAGCATGAACGGCCTTTTTAAGGTCATACCACAACATCTCAATAGGATTCAGGTCTGGACTTTGGCTAGGCCACTCCAAAGTCTTCATTTTGTTTTTCTTCAGCCATTCGGTGGTGGACCTCCTGGTGTGTTTAGGATCATTGTCCTGCTGCAGAACCCAAGTTCGTTTCAGCTTGAGTACACGAACAGATGGTCGGACATTCTCCTTCAGGATCTCTTGGTAGACAGCAGAATTCATAGTTCCTTTTATCACGGCAAGTCTTCCAGGTCCTGAAGCAGCAAAACAGCCCCAGACCATCACACTACCACCACCATATTTTACTGTTGGTATAATGTTCTTTTTCTGAAATGCAGTGTTCCTTCTACGCCAGATATACTTGGACACACACCTTCCAAAGAATTCCACTTTTGTCTCATTGGTCCACAGAATGTTGTCCCAAAAGTCTTGGGGATCATCAAGATGTGTTGTGGAGAAATTGAGACGAGCTTTGATGTTCTTTTTGCTCAGCAGTGGTTTTCTCCTTGGAACTCTGCCATGCAGGCCATTTTTGCCCAGTCTTTTCCTGATGGTGGAGGCATGAACGCTGACCTTAACTGAGGCAAGTGAGGCCTGCAGTTCCTTGGACGTTGTTGTGGGGTCTTTTGTGACCTCTTGGATGAGTCGTCGCTGCGCTCTTGGGGTAATTTTGGGCGGCCGGCCACTCCTGGGAAGGTTCACCACTGTTCCATGTCTTCGCCATTTGTGGATAATGGCTCTCACTGTGGTTCGCTGGATTCCCAAAGCTTTGGAAATGGCTTTATAACCCTTTCCAGACTGATAGATCTCAATTACTTTCTTTCTCAATTGTTCCTGAATTTCTTTGGGTCTCGGCATGATGTGTAGCTTTTAAGGATCTTCTGGTGGACCTTACTGTGTCAAGCAGCTCCTATTTAAGTGATGCCTTGATTGTGAACAGGTGTGGCAATAATCAGGCCTGGGTGTGGCTAGAGAAATTGAACTCAGGTGTGGACAACCACAGTTATAGTATGTTTTAACAAGGGGGGCAATCACTTTTTCACACAGGGCCATGATGGTTTGGATTTTTTTTTTTCACCTTTAATAATAAACACCTTCATTTACAAATTGCATTTTGTGTTTACTTGTGTTGTCCTTGACTATTGTTTAAATTGGTTTGATGTTCCGAAAACACTTAAGTGTGACAAACATGCAAAGGAACAGGAAATGAGGAAGGGGGCAAACACTTTTTCACACCACTGTACATGTCCATTGAGTCCAACCACTATACAAAATAACAATTAAAAAAACATGCATCCTCAAAACCCAACATCTACAGTAGATCCAGGAGAAAGGAAAAAATAAACTTGTATTAAAGTGTAATTTAATGGGGAAAAAAAATCCCTTTTGATCCTTAAAGTGTTAGTAAACCCACAACAATAAAATCAGTCTGTATATGCAGTGAAGAATGCTTGTTATACTCACTGTGGAACCCAAGGGGTTAATCCTCTGCATTGTGTATAAAAGCTGCGTAATTCTGTTTTCTCTGATCTTCCCTTTCTTCCACTGTCTCCAAAACATGTCCAGATAAGACAGAGTTACTGGAGTCACTCTGCACATGCTCAGTTTGGTGTGTATTACTAGAGATTTTTTATTTATTTATTTTTTCATGGGAGAGTGCATGTAATCAGCACAGGGCCAATCAGCACAGTCCAGACAGAGGGTCAGGCAGCCTCATAGGACAGTCTGAGGAGAATGAAAACTGCTGATGAGAAAAGGTATTTAGCAGTTTATATTTTCAAAAATAATTGCATCTCCATGTTCTGTGTACTGTGGGAGACCAGATATAATGAATGCAGAGTCCTGGGTTTATTAACACTTTAAAGGCATTGGATACTCTCTGGATCAACAATCCACTGTGTTATTTCTTTTAAACATAGTAGCTGGTTGCAGTCAGAAACACATCCCTATGTAGAGAGACCCTCAGGGATGTCCAGAACTGGTACCTGCAGAAGTCTAGTCCACAGTTTACAGCTCTTACAGTAAAGAACTCTTTCCATATGTGATACATCTTTCCCTCAGGTGCAAAATGTGCCCCCTTGTCTTCTGCAGTGACTTGAAAGCGTAAAATACAAATATGGTCCATTTATGTATTTGTACAAGGTAATCTTTAACTGCCTTTTCTCAAGGGAGTATAAACTAAAAGTATAACTAAACCACAAAGAAACATATAATGTAGAGCATCTTACCGGTCCATAGATATAGTGGCTGCATTCGTTTTCCTTTTTTTTCCAGGCTAAGAAAAAATACTAATTTAATTTACAAAATAGAAAACAAAAAGGGACTAATAGGGAAGTACAGTTTGGCAGATTGTTTTATTGCGCAAACGTAGGTAGGTACTTACAGAACAGAAAGGTTAAATTGTATGAACATATTGCGGAAACTGGAAATTACATCAATGCGTTTCGTCCTTGATGACGCCTTGTGGAAGGGCGAAACGCGTTGACGTAATTTCCAGTTTCAATTTCAAACAACGTCACTTGCGGTTTCGGTGGAATGCGCGCTGGATGCGGCGTTCGCTCAATTTTATCTCTGCAATATGTTCATGCGATTTTAACCTTTCCACTCTGTAAGTACCCGCCTACATTTGCTCAATAAAACAATCTGCCAAACTGTACTTCACTATCAGTCCCTTTTTGTTTTCCATTTTGGTATCTGCATCTGCCCATGACCATCATAATTGGGGGAGATCTACTTTGAAGTCTTCTGTGAATTGGCACTCTGGGCCAGTGTTCTAGCCTGAATGACCCCTAGACTGAAAATCTAGGGGTCCATTTAGTTTGGTGAGTGGGGATACAGGAGGGGTGTGTGCTACACCTTAAAGTTTGGAGCACTATTGCGCTTTAATGATTGGAGCCCCTATGTACAAATTATATGGACGTTTCTTATAATTTGTTTGCTTATTGATTAGATTAATTTATGATCTATTGTGAGCGCTGGCATCTTTATGCAACAGTATTTACCAGTCAGCTGACCGGCAGTCAGTCAACGATATTTACCAGTCAGATGACTGGCCATCATTTAATGATATTTACCAGTTGGCTGACCAGCAATTAGTCAACGATATTTACCAGTCGGCAGACCGACAATCAGCCAATGATACTTACCAGTCGGCTGATCGGCAATCATTTAATGATATTTACCAGTCAGCTGAACAAGTAATCAGTCAACGATATTTACCAGTCAGCTGACTGACAATCAGTCAACGATATTTACCAGTCGGCTGACGGGCAATCAGTCAACGATATTTACCAGTCAGCTGACTGACAATCAGTCAACGATATTTACCAGTCGGCTGACCGGCAATCAGTCAACGATATTTACCAATCGGCAGACCTGCAATCATTTAATGATTTTTACCAGTCAGCTGACCGACAATCAGTCAACCATATTCACCAGTTGGCTGACCCGCAATCAGTCAACGATATTAACCAGTCAGCTGAACAAGCAATCAGTCAACGATATTTACCAGTCGGCAAATCGGCAATCAGTCAATGATACGTACCAATTGGCAGACCTGCAATCATTTAATGATTTTTACCAGTCAGCTGACCGGCAATCAGTCAACCATATTTACCAGTCAGCTGACTGACAATCACTCAACGATATTTACCAGTTGGCTGACGGGCAATCAGTCAACGATATTTACCAATCGGCTGACCTGCAATCATTTATTGATTTTTACCAGTCAGCTGACCGGCAATCAGTCAACCATATTTACCAGTCAGTTGAAAATTTCTGTTCTTTACAAATTTTAGTTATAAGTTTTGATAATGGAATGCTGAGTCGCTGATGTGATTTTTTTTGTGCTTTAATAAAAAAGTTGATGTTAGGAAAATCAAACATTGAAAACCGTCCTCTTTATAAGAGGGAAGATGAAGTCTACGCACCGGACGGTTTACCCAAATCAAATCACATTGGAGGAAACATCGGTTTGCATACAGTCATCATTAGTCGGAGGATACAACGACCAGTATATATGCGACTTATAAATAGACCCACAGACCGGCGCTGTGCCACTTCTAACGCAACCACGGTATTATTCAACATTTTTTTTTGTCCCTGCCGTCTCGGTGACCCTTGTCTGCTGCTTAGCAATAACAAAACACTTAATCGCTCGTTCAGCTCAGCCCGGACTGAACCGATGACATTTAGAACATTTAGCTTCCTCTCTCTCTCTCTTTCCTCTTGGACGCTGTTCCCCTACCGAGCGTCTTGTGGTTTCTTCTCTGTACTAATTTAATCGTCGCCAAAACAAATTAACCCCTCCCACACCACTGCTTCCATGCTTATTCATCCCGTCCTGTCACCTTGCAGTGGAAATCACTGACAGCCAAGGAACAGCAGGAGGGGGGGGGGGGGGTGGGGGGCGAGGGGAATCACCAACACCTAGCACACCACTGGAAAAAAAAAACGACCATGGCATTATTTGTAAATGACCTTACAGTCGATCTGTCACTCATTGCAATATCATGGAGCTGAAGAGACGATAATGAAATCCATTTTGCAATTTAAATTCACCCTGCCATTGCCAAGTAGCCGGCAGTGGAAAATCAATGCATCTTCTCTCAACACCTTTAACGCTATGGGAGAAATCTGACATGGGATCTGAGGATATTATGTACGCTGCAGATGATTATTTACAATGGCTGCACTGAGAATGTTATCTAGCAATTATAAAACTAGAAAAAAATAAGCATAAAAAATATTTGCAGCATGCTGGAAAATCTACACAATCATAGGCTCCATCCACTGAACACAGAATATATTTTTGCAGTAAGTTCTGAATATTGGCTGAAATCGTCAAAAACAACCACCCCTACACAAGTCAAATGTGGGGGGGGGGGGGGGGTGTATGATAAGATGACACAGAACTAAAAGTATTCTTCCTTTTTTTTAACCAGTCATGTGTCAATGTAGGAAATAAAGAACTAGCAAAAATGAGAATAAAAAAAAAAAAATCTTGCAATATACTGGACAATTTCTGCAATCATAAGCAGTATCCTTACACATTACTACATATATATATATATATATATATATATATATATATATATATAATATATATATATTATTGAAAACTCTCCTTTTTAAATCCTGAAAATTGGGTAAAATTGCCAAAAGTGGTCTCCCTAAAAAAAAATCAGATGGGTGGGGGTTGGGTATGAAAAGATGGTGCAGGACTTAAAGGGGCTGATTTACTTAAAACTGGAGAGTGCAAAATCTGGTGCAGCGGTGCATAGTAGCCAATCAGCTCCAAGGTTTTATTCTCAAAGCTTAATTGAACAAGCTGAAGTTAGAAGCTGATTGGCCAGCATGCACAGCTGCACCAGATCTTGCACTCTCCAGTTTTTTTTTTTTTTTTTTTTTTTTATGTCTTTTTTTATTACTACTGATAATAGTACAACATAGCAAATAAAAAATAATAAAAAAAACAACAAAAATAAATATCTAGAAAAGGGGAGAACAAAAAATATCCTGCAGCATGCTGGACAATCTCTGCAACCGTAATCACTATCCTTAGGCATCCCTAAAAAATTGCGGTAAGTCTTCCTTTTCAAGTCTGGAAAATTGTCTGATATTGTCAAAACTGACTTCCTATAAAAAAATCTAATGGGGGGGGGGGGGTTGGGTATGATAAATAATATCATCACAGCATTTAAAGTGTCCTTCTTTTGTCAATAGTGACAATATAGCAAATATAGTACAGGGGGTCCCCGACTTACGAACGCCCGACCTACGAACATCCCCTACTTACGAACCGGGCGCTGCGGGGACCCTCCGCTATTTTCCCGCCGTCCTTCGGCCGTTCTGCGCATGCGCGGCCAGACGGAGCCTCGGAAAATGACGGCAATCTTCGGAAATGTCCGTAATTTGCCGCGCATGCGCAGAACGGCATTCGACGGAACATCGGAAATGTCCGTAATTGTCGGTCTGCGCATGCGCGGCCGACTTACGAACAATTCCGAGATAAGAACAGGCGGCCAGTCCCTAACGAGTTCGTAACTCGGGGACCCCCTGTACTAGCAAAAATTAGAACAATAAATATCTTGCAGCATGCTGGACAATCTCTGCAATCATAATAAGTCTTTTTTTTTTTTAAGTCCTAAAAATTGGCTGAAATTGTCAAAAATTACTTTAAAAAGTCAAAAGGGGTGGGGGTTGGGTATAATAAGATGGCGCAGGACTTAAAGGGGTTGATTTACTAAAGACAAATAGACTGTGCACTTTGCAAAGTTGCAGTTGCTAAAGAACATAGTAAATGAGGTAAAGCTTCACTTTACAAAGAATACCCAATCACGAATGAGGGAAAAAAAAAAAACAACATTTTTGCTTGCACATGATTGGACGATGGAAGTCAGCAGAGCTTTCCCTAATTTACTAAGCTCTGGAGCAACTGCACTTGTAGAGTGCACAGTCTAATTGCCTTTAGTAAATCAGCCCAAAAGTGTCCTTTTTTTTTATTACTAGTGATAATGGGACAATGTAGCAAAATTCAGAACAAAAACATATATTGCAGCATGCTGGACAATCTCTGCAAAAACAGAAGGCACCCCTACAGATTTCCAGTAAGGATTTTTTTTAAGTCCTGAACGTTGGCTGCTAATGCTATTGTCAAAATGGACCTCCCCTAAAATGTCTAGTATGGGCGGGTTGGGTATGTGGGTATGATAAGCTGGCACAGGACTTAAAGGGTTCTTCTTTTTTATTACCACTGTTAGTGGGACAATGTTGCAAGGTAAAGGGCCAGAAAAAAAAAAATGAAAACAAAAAATATTTTGCAGCATGCTGGACAATCTCTGCAAGCAAAAAACAGAAGGCACCTCTACACATTTGAAATACGTTTTTTTTTTTTAAGTCCTGAAAATTGGCAAAAATGGATTGCCCTAAAAAAAAAAAAAAAAAAAAAAAAAAAAAAAGGGGGGGGGGGTTGTTTATAAGATGACGGGGGGACTTAAAGTGTCTTTTTTTGTTACTACTGATAATGGGACAATGTAGAAAATAAAGATCTTGAGAAAAAGAGAACATAAAATATCCCACAGCATTCTTTTTTTTAGTCCTGAAAATTGCCCAAAATTGTCAAAATTGACTTCCCCTAAAAAGTCAGATGAGGTGTTGTGTATGATATGTGTATGATATGATGGTGTGTTTTTTTTTTTTGTTACTCCTGATAATGGTACAATGTAGCAAATAAAGCTCTAGAAAAAAAATTAGAACAAAAATATCTTGCTGCATGCTGGACAATCTCTGCAAGTCCTGAAAATTGCCTGAAATTGTCAAAATTGACTTCCCCTAAAAACAAAAAATAAATTGCAGCATGCTGGACGTTTTCCGAAACCGTGAGCGCTATCCTTAGGCATCCCTATGCATTTGCAGTCTGCAGTCTTCTTTTTTAAGTCTGGAAAATTGTCTAAAATTGGCAACAGTGGCTTGCCCTAAAAGAAAAAAAAGGGGGGGGGGGGGCGGTTGGGCATAAGATGGTGTGGGTCTTAAAGTGTCTTTTTATTACTACTGATACTGGGACAATGTAGCAAATAAAGCTCTAGAAAAAAAATGGGAACAAAAACATCTTGCAGCATGCTGGACAATCTCTGCAAGTCCTGAAAATTGGCTGAAATTGTCAAAATTTACTTCCCTTAAAAACAAAAAACATATTGCAGCATGCTGGACAATTTCTGCAACCGTGAGCGCTATCCTTAGGCATTTGCAGTGTCTTCTTTTTTAAGTCTTGAAAATTGGCTACAATTTGCAACAGTGGCTTGCCCTAAAAAAAAAAAAAATCAAATGGGGGGGGGGGGGGGGGGGGGATTGGGGGTAAGGGCATAAGATGGTGTGGGTCTTAAAGTGTCTTTTTTTATAACTACTGATACTGGGACAATGTAGCAAATAAAGTTCTAGAAAAAAATGAGAACAAAAATATCTTGCAGCATGCTGGACAATCTCTGCAAGTTCTGAAAATTTCCTGAAATTGTCATAATTGACTTCCCCTAAAAAGTCAAATGGAGGGTTGGGTATGATATGATGGTGCGGGACTCAAAGTGTTTTTTTTTTTTTAGGTACTAGTGATAATGGGGTAGATTAAAGAAAAAAAAAAATTGCTTAAAATTCATAAAAAAATTATTGGAAATTATTTTTTTTTTACTCACCTCTAAATGCCTGTTGCTAGGGGGTCCCTCGTAGTCTGCCTTCTGTCAGTGCCCGGGCACTGACATCACTTCCCCTCGGAGCCACACAGTCATCTGTGACCTGTCACGTGTCCCAGATGACTGTGCGGCGTATCACGACGTGCGGCGCCGCTCGCGCATGCGCAGTGGGTGCCCGGCTGTGAAGCCACAGCCGGGTGCCCACGGTAAGAATGCTGGCGCCGCGAGCGGAGCAGGGAACGAGGGGGGGGGGCTCGTTCCCACGCATCGCTGGACCCTGGGACAGGTAAGTGTCCGATTTTTAAAAGTCAGCAGCTGCCGTATTTGTAGCTGCTGACTTTTACATTATTTTTTTAGGGGGCACCCCACTTTAACTAAAACTTGAGCACTCAGAATCTGGTGCAGCTGTGCATGGCAGCCGATCAGTCTCTAACTTCCGCTTGTTCGATTAAGCTTTGACAAAAAAAAAACCTGGAAGCTGATTGGTTTCTAGATTTTGTGCTCTCCAGTTTTAGTAAATCTCCATAAATGGGGAAAATGTAACAAAAATGAGAATTTTTTTTATCTTGCAGCATTCTGGACAATCTCTGCAACCATAAGCACTATTCTGAGGCATCCCTACATATTTGCAATGTTTTTTTTTTTAAGTCCTGGAAATTGCCCAAAATTTTCAAAATTGACTTCCCCTAAAAAGTCAAATGGAGGGTTGGGTATGATATGACAGTGCAGGGCTCAAAGTGTTCTTTTTATTTATTTTTTTATTTTGGGAATAGTGACAAATGGGACAATGTAACAAAAAATATCTTGCAGCATTCTGGACAACCTCCCTGCATATTTGCAGTAGGTCCTCATTTGTGAAAATTGTCCGCCATTGTCAAAATTGACTTCCCCCTTAAAAAAGTCCAGTATGGGGTTAGGTAGGATAAGATGGTGAAGAACCTAAAGTATCCTGAATATCATATTATGAAAAGTATTAAACTTGAAAGATATGCATCAAATAAAGGAAGTTGACCAAATCATGAGAAAACGGTATGACGGGTTCTTCTAAAATTTCACCAAAAATGAGTAGATCAGTATAAAAAAAAAAAAAAAAAATGGAGGCGTTCCACCCAACTGCAGCAATAATGTAACAAATCCATACAAGAAACTGTAATTTTTTTTTTTTACATTTAAATTGCATGCCTTTAGGAAAATAAATTTGTTGGGGGTCGGAAAGCACGTCCTAAAGAGTTTCTATTAATCAGGCATGCACGGCTCTCGTATTTTACCTTTTGCCGCAAAAGAGATAAAATGGATTAATGCAGCCGCTGGTGGGAAAAGATGAATAAAAGCTGCTATGAAGTAACATCTCACATTGATTGTAGAATATAAATCAGCTGTGATTTATACCGTGTCAGGATTGTAACTTTTTATCAGAGAGAGGGTTGCGAGGCGCCTGAAGACACAATGCAGCTGTCAGAGGATTGCAACCTTTGGGTAGGGTACTGTGGACTGACAGCTGAGTGACAGGTCCCCTCCCAGGCAGGGGGGGGTGCAAAAGACCAGAATATTCTCCCTGCCATCAGCGGGCACTTTGTAAGGCTAGGAACACACAGATTGCAAGTGATAGAAGCTGGCACGTAGCCAGAGACTCACCACCGAGAAGTTGTGTGCGGTGCAGTTGTCCCCGCTGAAGTTGCAGCTCTTGAGCATCTCCGCCAGTTGGTGACCAGTCCGGTTGACTATGTCCAACATGTCCGGGTCGGGGTACATTAAATCCGAGGCTCGGTGCCCGTCTCGGTCCTTCGGAGGGAGTCCCGTCAAGTTGGCCAGGTGGTAAATGTCGGCGTCCGACAGCGCCGAGTGCCTGAACCGGTTGATGTTACAGATGGTGACGGCCGGAAAGATCATCTCGCCCATCACTTCCTCGTCCAAGGACGTGACGTGGGGGTGTTCGAGGTAATACAAGGCAGACTTCGCCGCCTGGTACAGGAAAAACACCAGAGATGCCAAAAACACCACTGCCCATAGACTCCTCTTGACGCCCAGCCTACCCGTCCTGAAGATATGCCGCAGTCCATGTAAAGTGCTGGTCCTGGCGAAACCTGCCAAGTCCCGGTTTGCCGATGCAGCCTCATCCCCGATCAGGCTTTCCCTCTCCCCTTCCTCTTTTTCTTTCTGGTTCCCATCCTCGTCTGCAAACTTGATCTTGCAGACTATCTCGATGGGCATTGGCAAAGCAAGTTTTTTTTTTTTTTTTTTAGGGAGACAGGGCTACGGAGGGGTCTTCAGAACCAGGAACAACCCCCTTTCGCCCCGTTCCCCCCCTTACGCACGTCCCAAAGCACTTTTACCTCGACGGTGTCAAGACGCTGACGAAATAGTCTCTTGCTCGCTCCGATTCCTTACTTCTCGTGTCTTTCCACACCCCCCACCCCCCCCCTCTTGCGTTTTCCCGAAAGAGAAAATTGAAAGAAAAGCCAAGGGAAAAAAAAAAAAAAAAATGACTGATTAGAGGAAAATCGCTGCCAGGGGAGAGCAGGAGGGCTTTTTCCGCTGTTCAATTCAGCACGGTCCTTCTCTCCTTTAAGGATCGTCTTCCAGTGACTTTGCTTATCTCGGCAAGCACAGCTGTGCAAGGGATGAAAATCTTGTCTTCTTTGCTGCTTTCTCTCCCAGCGCAGGCAGCGAGCATTGAAACAACTGCTAAGACAATCTCCTGTCTGAGGGATGGAGAGGGATCCCCATATTACAAAGGGAGGAGAGGAGGGGTGGGGGGGGAGTAATAGCTGAGAGTGTCTATGTGTGTGTGTGAGGAGTATAAATCTGAATGAAATGCCTTAAGCAGCTCTGGGCAGTGAGTTGCGAGCAGGCGGGGTGAGACAGCACACTATGTTCTGAAGTCAGCTTGCCACACTTGTTTGAATAAGTGTACTGGGGGAAAGCTTAATTTTCCCAAACCCCAGCTAGGCGCACCTCCATTGCCCCTTAAATTATTGCACCGTTCTCCCTATTACTCTTCTGCGCTAATTCAATTAAAGTAGCATTTTTTTTTATAATTTTTGTTTAACACATTGAGCATAATAAAATAAATTTGTTAAAATTCTCACCCCAGCACTTTTATGCCACGTACACACGATCGGAATTCTCGCCGGAAAAAACTCTGACGTTTTTTCCGACGGAATTCCGACGGATTTCCGCTCAAGCTGTGTTGCCTACACACGGTCACACCAAATTCCGACGGTCAATAACACAGCCGCATAAAACACGTTCGACAGCACTATAAAAGGGAAGTTTAATGCTTCCGAGCATGCGTCGAATTGTTTCCGAGCATGCGTCGGAATTTTGCGCGTCGGAATTGCATACACACGATCGGAAAATCCGATAGAAAGGTTTTCCGTCGCAAAAAGTGAGAACAGGTTCTCAATTCAAAGTCCGTCGGAAATTCCGACAGAAAAAGACCGTTGGGCATACACACGGTCGGAAAATCCGATGAAAGGCTCCCATCGGACTGTTTCCATCGGAAATTCCGACCGTGTGTACGCCGTATTAGGGTACAAATGAAAACAGCGGAGTTGCGCTAATCGCTCATAATAATGAATACGTGAAGATGGATCTCGAAGTCCATAAGAGATCTCATAAATAAACCAGTGAATTGATAGGTGAATATCCAAGTAAAAGTCCATCACGACAATCCATAGGAACACACCACACTGTGAATACACCTCAACCACATGAAAGATCCGCTTGCCAGGTGGCAAGCTAGAAGAGCTTGCGGCTTATACCCAACCAGGGCCTTTATCCTGAGGGGAAGACGGATGAAAGCTTCTGGATAGATCTCGCTCCAGGCAGGAAAAATCCAAACAACATCCAAGGGTCTCAAAAGGATCAGGAGGTCACCTCACCACTCAACGGTCAATATGGCATATACCCAAAAAGAAAAATCTTGCAATAGTGTAATACCAACTGGATTTTTAATAATAAAAAAGGTTACTTACAGGCATATACCCAAATAGAAAAGGCTTGCAATAGTGTAATACCAACTGTACTTTTAATAATAAAAAGGTAATGCACTTACAGCAGGAAGCAAATAAATGAGCAAGGTGAAAAAGCCAGCGGGCTTGCATAAACCACCTGTCCTTCTTGGATTAAACATGTCCCTCCCTGACGCATTTCGTCACAAAATTACATCGTCCTGGGGCAGTGTACAACTTGCTGCTGGCTCCTGCTCTTTCAGTGCTGCTCTCCTGAACTTATGGTCTTCAGAGGAAGGAGTTAACAGCGGACAGTGCAGTCTGGAGAAGGGAGGGGGGAGGAGCTGGAAAGTAGTTAACCAACCACAACATAACCTCTGTAAGAGGGCAGGCCACATCCTTAAAAAGGAGGAGGGGACCCCAACAACCACAGGGGAATGTACTTTAATTGTGCCAACAAATGAGGAAGAAAAGAACCTTCAATAGTATAAAAACATAATTTTATCAGTGGCGGCCCGTCCATATGGAGCGCAGGGGCACCGCCCCCCTCCCAATCCATGTGCCCAGCCCCTAATCTACATGCAGGGTGAAAGACGCATGGATTCTAATGAGGGTTTTTTTTTTTTTTTTTTTAGACGTATGTGATTAGAGCCTGAGGTTCTAATTGGCTTCAATAAAAGGTGGGCTCAGGGCGCAGGGCACTGCGCCCTGAGCACACCCAGTTGTGTGACAATAGCAAATTAATATTTGCTATTGTCTTCCTGATTCTCCTCTCAGCCAATCAGGAAGCGGGTCCTGAGACACGATTGGCCAAGAGGAGAATCGATTCTATTGGGCACCGGGAGGAGGAGGGAGGAGACACAGGGGAAGCCGCCAAAGCCAAGCAGGAGTAGACTCAGGGTGAAGTGTCTTGTGTGACAATAGCAAATTAATATTTGCTATTGTCTTCCTGATTCTCCTCCCGGCCAATCAGGAACCCGTAATTGGCCGAGAGAAGAAGTGATTCTATCGGGTGGAGGAGGGAGGAGAAGTAGAGGAAGCTGCAGAAGCCGAGAAGGAGGAGATGCAGGGTGAAGCTGCCGCCCGCGACTTAGATGGGGTAAGTGTGGGGGGTCTGTGACCCTACAGGGGGGGGGGAGTGGTTTGTTTGCCCCACCAAAAAAATATACCACCGGCCACCACTACATTTTATTGTATCACAATAAAAAGATAAAGTGCCATCAAAGTAAAATCATAACAGTGTTAGACAGTCAGTCTTAGATATTATAAGTGCATGGAATCAACGAGTTTCGCTGTTAATAGCTTCTTCAGGATTCATGCTTAACTAAGAAACACTTGACAAAACTCAAAGAAAAAACAGGAAATATGTACATTACCATATGAAAATGATCATCTTATTTAACCAGGAAGGACAGAGCAAAAAAAAAGGGGGTGGGGGTCATTGATGGGGGGCAGTCAAGGACAAGGGGGGTCTGAAGTGCCAAAATCTCAACTGTAGATAGCCATCTAAGGGATTTACTCGCATAGATCAGACTGATACTGACTTTCAGAGAGACCTGGGTATTCGTTACTTTAGAGCCCATCCTGTTTTATCCATAGAGAGACATGTGATCCTAGAAATTAAACTTGGACTTCCCAGATATCAAGTAAAGGTAGTATAAATGTCACAAAAATATGAATCTGTAAGACAAATAACAGCGCTCAGCTCCACAAAGCCTCAGTAAAATTATAGGTCATTCAATTGTATATATCTGAAAATCTGTATACGGTACATAATATTCAAGACACCCACCTTAGCTTGCCTGGATCAAAATGACATGCTCTTGTATACAGGGTGGGGGAATTATCCCAGCATTGCATGCAGAGGAATGAGAGGAGTGTATATCTCCAAAAAATAAGGGAAGTCCACACCCTGAATGGGATGGTGCCACAATGAGGATTTATTTTATACCTTTGTCTGGCTCAACCCTTCATTTGCATTGAGGAGCTGGGAAGTACCTTACTGTCCTAGGCTATGAGGCTGTGTGTTTCTATTGATGCACCCAGGGCAGGGAGACACATGTCTAGTCAAGACTTTTTTCAACCAGGGTGCCCTGAGGTGCCTTGAGGTTTCTTCAGGGGTGCCTTGGCAAAATGCCTAAAAATTGCCCCAAAATTGTATACAAGCCAGCAGGTGGATGAAGCCTGCCTTTTAGTTACACAAAGACACAAGTTTTCATTGTGCCCCATTAAGACGTTCTAGCTGTCAGCTTCCTAACAACCGATGACCCTCCCCTGCCCTTCTCTGTCAGCGTTGAGTGATGGAGAAAAACTGAGGGAGGAGAGAAACATTGGAATACTAGTCAGTACCAGTGTGCAAACGTGTATTGGATTTGGAAGAATAAATCACCTCTAATGTTGTGTGTGGATGTTGATGTATTATGTAAAATTATACAAATTTTTCACATTTTAGAATGGGGTGCCTTGAGACTGTCCATAATTTTAGATGGTCCCTTGAGATTGCCCATAATATTAGGGGGTGCCTTGAAACCGTCCATAATTTTAGAGGGTCCCTTGAGACTGTCCATCTTTTTATAGGGTCCCTTGAGATTATCCATAATTTTAGAGGGTGCCTTGAGACAGTCCATAATTTTAGAGGGTGCCTTGAGACTGTCCATAATTTTAGAGGGTGCCTTGAGATTGTCCATAATTTTAGAGGGTGCCTTGAGATTGTCCATAATTTTAGAGGGTGCCTTGAGACTGTCCATAAATTTAGAGGGTGCCTTGAGATTATGCATCATTTTAGAGGGTGCCTTGAGATTGTCCATAATTTTAGAGGGTGCCTTGAGATTGTCCATCATTTTATAGGTTGCCTTGAGATTGTCCATAATTTTAGAGGGTGCCTTGAGACAGTCCATAATTTTAGAGGGTGCCTTGAGACTGTCCATAAGAGACTGTCCATAATTTTAGATGGTCCCTTGAGATTGCCCATAATTTTAGAGGGTGCCTTGAGGCTGTCCATCTTTTTAGAGGGTCCCTTGAGATTATCCATCATTTTAGAGGGTGCCTTGAGATTGTCCATCATTTTAGAGGGTGCCTTGAGACAGTCCATCATTTTAGAGGGTGCCTTGAGATTATCCATAATTTTAGAGGGTGCCTTGAGATTGTCCATCATTTTATAGGTTGCCTTGAGATTGTCCATAATTTTAGAGGGTGCCTTGAGACAGTCCATAATTTTAGAGGGTGCCTTGAGACTGTCCATAAGAGACTGTCCATAATTTTAGATGGTCCCTTGAGATTGCCCATAATTTTAGAGGGTGCCTTGAGGCTGTCCATCTTTTTAGAGGGTCCCTTGAGATTATCCATCATTTTAGAGGGTGCCTTGAGATTGTCCATCATTTTAGAGGGTGCCTTGAGACTGTCCATAATTTTAGAGGGTGCCTTGAGATTATCCATAATTTTAGAGGGTGCCTTGAGATTGTCCATAATTTTAGAGGGTGCCTTGAGACTGTCCATAATTTTAGATGGTGCCTTGAGACAGTCCATAATTTTAGAGGGTGCCTTGAGACAGTCCATAATTTTAGAGGGTGCCTTGAGATTATCCATAATTTTAGAGGGTGCCTTGAGATTGTCCATAATTTTAGAGGGTGCCTTGAGATTATGCATAATTTTAGAGGGTGCCTTGAGATTGTCCATAATTTTAGAGGGTGCCTTGAGACAGTCCATAATTTTAGAGGGTGCTTTGAGACTGTCCATAAGAGACTGTCCATAATTTTAGAGGGTGCCTTGAGATTATCCATAATTTTAGAGGGTGCCTTGAGATTATGCATAATTTTAGAGGGTGCCTTGAGATTGTCCATAATTTTAGAGGGTGCCTTGAGACAGTCCATAATTTTAGAGGGTGCTTTGAGACTGTCCATAAGAGACTGTCCATAATTTTAGATGGTCCCTTGAGATTGCCCATAATTTTAGAGGGTCCCTTGAGGCTGTCCATCTTTTTAGAGGGTCCCTTGAGATTATCCATCATTTTAGAGGGTGCCTTGAGATTGTCCATAATTTTAGAGGGTGCCTTGAGACTGTCCATAAATTTAGAGGGTGCCTTGAGATTATGCATCATTTTAGAGGGTGCCTTGAGATTGTCCATAATTTTAGAGGGTGCCTTGAGATTGTCCATCATTTTATAGGTTGCCTTGAGATTGTCCATAATTTTAGAGGGTGCCTTGAGACTGTCCATAAGAGACTGTCCATAATTTTAGATGGTCCCTTGAGATTGCCCATAATTTTAGAGGGTCCCTTGAGGCTGTCCATCTTTTTAGAGGGTCCCTTGAGATTATCCATCATTTTAGAGGGTGCCTTGAGATTGTCCATAGTTTAGAGGGTGCCTTGAGACAGTCCATCATTTTAGAGGGTGCCTTGAGACTGTCCATAATTTTAGAGGGTGCCTTGAGATTATCCATAATTTTAGAGGGTGCCTTGAGATTGTCCATAATTTTAGAGGGTGCCTTGAGACTGTCCATAATTTTAGATGGTGCCTTGAGACAGTCCATAATTTTAGAGGGTGCCTTGAGACAGTCCATAATTTTAGAGGGTGCCTTGAGATTGTCCATCATTTTAAAGCGTGTCTTTACTGAAAAAAAGGTTGAGAAACACTGCTCTAGTCTTTTATAAATAAGCAGGGTTTTTTTATTCAAAGAATAGGAGCAGAACCTTTCCGGGTCACCCCTTTTCCCCACCCCTACCCACCTCCAAGCACCAATTACTTGGTTCCATCCCCTACCCACCTCCCAGTACCGCCCTTTTAGACAATACAGAACCAAGTATTATTTTGGGGTGCTAAGTAATTTGTATGGAATTTGGTAACAATAACAAGAAAAGCAGTAAAATAGACCCCCTGCAGCCAGTAACGATAGACGTTCTAGCTGTCAGCTTCCTAACAACCGATGACCCTCCCCTGCCCTTCTCTGTCAGCGTTGAGTGATGGAGAAAAACTGAGGGAGGAGAGAAACATTGGAATACTAGTCAGTACCAGTGTGCAAACGTGTATTGGATTTGGAAGAATAAATCACCTCTAATGTTGTGTGTGGATGTTGATGTATTATGTAAAATTATACAAATTTTTCACATTTTAGATTGGGGTGCCTTGAGACTGTCCATAATTTTAGATGGTCCCTTGAGATTGCCCATAATATTAGGGGGTGCCTTGAAACCGTCCATAATTTTAGAAGGTCCCTTGAGACTGTCCATCATTTATAGGGTCCCTTGAGATTATCCATAATTTTAGAGGGTGCCTTGAGACAGTCCATAATTTTAGAGGGTGCCTTGAGACTGTCCATAATTTTAGAGGGTGCCTTGAGATTGTCCATAATTTTAGAGGGTGCCTTGAGACTGTCCATAAATTTAGAGGGTGCCTTGAGATTATGCATAATTTTAGAGGGTGCCTTGAGATTGTCCATAATTTTATAGGTTGCCTTGAGATTGTCCATAATTTTAGAGGGTGCCTTGAGACAGTCCATAATTTTAGAGGGTGCCTTGAGACTGTCCATAAGAGACTGTCCATAATTTTAGATGGTCCCTTGAGATTGCCCATAATTTTAGAGGGTCCCTTGAGGCTGTCCATCTTTTTAGAGGGTCCCTTGAGATTATCCATCATTTTAGAGGGTGCCTTGAGATTGCCCATAATTTTAGAGGGTGCCTTGAGACAGTCCATCATTTTAGAGGGTGCCTTGAGACTGTCCATAATTTTAGAGGGTGCCTTGAGATTATCCATAATTTTAGAGGGTGCCTTGAGATTATCCATAATTTTAGACGGTGCCTTGAGATTGTCCATAATTTTAGATGGTGCCTTGAGACAGTCCATAATTTTAGAGGGTGCCTTGAGACTGTCCATAATTTTAGAGGGTGCCTTGAGATTGTCCATAATTTTAGAGGGTGCTTTGAGACTGTCCATAAATTTAGAGGGTGCCTTGAGATTATGCATAATTTTAGAGGGTGCCTTGAGATTGTCCATAATTTTAGAGGGTGCCTTGAGACAGTCCATAATTTTAGAGGGTGCTTTGAGACTGTCCATAAGAGACTGTCCATAATTTTAGATGGTCCCTTGAGATTGCCCATAATTTTAGAGGGTCCCTTGAGGCTGTCCATCTTTTTAGAGGGTCCCTTGAGATTATCCATCATTTTAGAGGGTGCCTTGAGACAGTCCATCATTTTAGAGGGTGCCTTGAGACTGTCCATAATTTTAGATGGTGCCTTAAGACAGTTCATAATTTTAGAGGGTGCCTTGAGACAGTCCATAATTTTAGAGGGTGCCTTGAGATTGTCCATCATTTTAAAGGGTGTCTTTACTGAAAAAAAGGTTGAGAAACACTGCTCTAGTCCTTTATAAATAAGCAGGGTTTTTTTTATTCAAAGAATAGGAGCAGAACCTTTCCGGGTCACCCCTTTTCCCCACCCCTACCCACCTCCAAGCACCAATTACTTGGTTCCATCCCCTACCGCCCCTTTAGACAATACAGAACCAAGTATCATTTTGGGGTGCTAAGTAATTTGTATGGAATTTGGTAATAATAACAAGAAAAGCAGTAAAATAGACCCCCTGCAGCCAGTAACGATAGAGCCTATGACAGCAACAATAGATCCCCCAAACAACAATGGACCACCCACCACCAAATCCCGCCCCAGCAGCAATAGTGTAAATAAGTGATAATATAACGCCTGCACTGCAATACAAGATTATTGAATATTCTTCACACTCCCAATCAACATTGCTTATTTTTAATCCTCATGCTGCTAGCATTAGTAAATAGATAGGAAAGTTTACTTTTTTTTTTACATTTCTTCAGTTACTTCCTGGTTTCTTGCCTAGGCAAATAATATCAAACATTCCAGGAGTCCACAGGTGGGGAGGAGAGATGGAGGGGTTTTCTGAGCTAAGTGCTCTCTCCTGCATGCATGCTTGAGCTAAGGGCAGATGGATTCCAGGAAGTAAATGCTACGTGAATGATTTGCCCTTACTCAAGGCAAATACTAGGGGGTTGTTTTTCAAAGTGATTTTTCAGCGAAATAAAGCATGGAGACATTGATGGATGGGGGAGTTTACATTGAATGTTAAAATTGAACTAAATAGTGTTTTTGGTCTGTGGTGCTCAGGTGCATTGAAGATATGCTTTAACCACTTGTTGACCAGGCTTTTCTGGCACTTTTTTTAGTTTTAAAATTTTAATCAGTTGAAATCAGTATTTAGAGCTAGAAAATTACTGATAACCCCCAAACATTTTATATATATATATATATATATATATATATATATATATATATA
Source organism: Lithobates sylvaticus (assembly GCA_028564925.1). Classification (NCBI taxonomy): domain Eukaryota; kingdom Metazoa; phylum Chordata; class Amphibia; order Anura; family Ranidae; genus Lithobates; species Lithobates sylvaticus. Next base: position 24,800,008 of record CM053031.1, read on the forward strand.
TAATTTTTTTTTTTTTGGCAGAGGCCCTAGGCAATTATTTTATATAATGTGAAAGATGATGTTACGCCAAGTAAATAGATACCTAACATGTCCCGCTTTAAAAATCCAAACGCTCATGGAATGGCAACAAACGACGGTACTTAAAAATCTCCATAGGCGACGCTTTAAACATCTTTACAGGTTACCTGTTTGAGGTTACAGAGGAGGTCTAGTGCAAGAATTATTGCTCCCGCTCTAACGTTCCCGGTGATACCTCACATGTGTGGTTTGAATAAATAAACAAAAATCGAAAATAAGAAAGGAAAATCTAAAAATTCGAAAGAACAAAAATCCGAAAATTCGAAATAATTACTAACTACGGTAACTAGTAATAACTAACTGTTAAATTATACGTATTGGAATTTCCTTTCAAATTTGGCTGTTAGTAACAAATACAATTTTAGCTGAAGTTATGAATTATCTGAAATAATGAATGCCGCATCTAAACAAATGAAACGGAATGAAATAATAATAAAAAAGAATAAGTTTGTATTATTATTGTTATTTATTATTATTAATACTTTGTTACGTTCCATTCGTTTAGATACAGCATTTGTTATTACGGATAATTCCTAACTTTGGATAAATTCGTATTCGTTATGTTCCCTAATAGCCAAATTTGAAAGGGAATTCAAATACCTATAATTTAATAGTTAGTAATAGTAAAGTTAGTTAGTTATTATTTCAGATTTTCAAAATTTTCAGGTTTTTTAAATTTTCTGATTTTTGTTCTTATTTTCAGATTTTCGTTCTTTTGATCCAAGTGACTGATGAGTGAAATATGCGTATAAAGACGGTGAATAAATAAATAAAATGTATCAAACGTTTATTTATTTATTCACCGTCTTTATACGCATATTTCACTCATCAGTCACTTGGATCACTTATCCACTTAGACTATATATATTTTCTTCATATATTATCGACCACTTTGGACCTGCTGGCAATAGTGTATATGCACAGTATGCATTGGATGCATTGACATCGTCATACTTATAATTTCGATCTATTACATCAATAAGGTTGATTTTGCGCACCATCTATACAAATTTTGTATATGTTACTATATCTTTTGTTGGGAGCTGAATTTCATTTAGCCATCTTATTTGATTTTATCAGGTTTTATGGTCTTTTTATACATACCAGCGCTTTAGTATCTTTTTTTTACCGTTCTTTTGAATTGTCGCATTTTCATTCTTATTTTTGGATTTCCGAATTTTCGAATTTCCGAATTTTCGAATTTCTGAATTAACGAATTTCTGAATTAACGAATTTGTCTAAATTTGTTAAAAACTAATTTGGAACTTAACGAATTGCACGTGTCTAAGAAACAGCAACACACTGAGCTTCCCAGTAAAAGGCTGTGTAGGGGGAAGGGTGTCAGGACTAGTCTGATCATTGGAGGGGAGCAGGCTGAGTTTCCAGTGCGTCGAGAAAAAACTGACCATGGTGTGTTCTCCTGCTTATTGTGGTTATTTTTTAACCACTTCAAAACTGGGCATTTTTACCCCCTTCCTGCCCAGGCCAATTTTTAGCTTTCAGCGCTGTCGCACTTTGAATGACAATTGCGCGGTCATGCAACACTGTACCCAAACAAATTTTTATTATTTTGTTCACACAACTAGTTTTCTTTTGGTGGTATTTAACCGCTTCCCGACCGCCTCCTGCACATATACATTGGCAGAATGGCACGGCTAGGCAAAACCACGTACAGGTACGTGGTCCTTTAATTGCCTAGCCGCGGGTCGCGCGCGCCACCGGGGAGGCATGCTCGTGACCCGGTCGGGAGCTCCGTGACCACGGCCGCGGGACCAGCGGACCCGATCGCCGCTGGTGTCCCGTGATCGGGTCACAGAGCTGAAGAATGGGGAGAGGTCTGTGTAAACAAACCTCTCCCCGCGCTTCCTACTCTGCCTGTCATTGATCGGCTGTTCCCTGTCATCGGGAAAGCGGATCAATGACGTCAGACGTCAGCCCCGCCCCCTAATGTTAAAAAAAAAACACACGTCACAGCCCATAACCCCTCCCCTCCCCCTAGTGGTTAACTCTTTCACTGCCACTGTCATTTATACAGGAATCAATGCATTTAAATAGCATTGATTGCTGTATAAATGACAATGGTCCCAAAAATGTGTCAAAAATGTCCGATGTGTCCGCCATAATGTCGCAGTCACAATAAAAATTGCTGATCGCCGCCATTACTAGTAAAAAAAAAATATTAATAAAAATGCTATAAAACTATCCCCTATTTTGTAAACGCTATAACTTTTGCGCAAACCAATCAATAATCACTAATTGCGATTTTGTTTTACCAAAAATATGTAGAAGAATACGTATCGGCCTAAACTGAGGAAAAAATATTTTTTTTTATATATTTTTTGGGGATATTTATTATAGCAAAAAGCTAAAAATATTGCATTTTTTTCAAAATTGTTGCTCTATTTTTGTTTATAGCGCAAAAAATAAAAACCTCAGGGGTGATCAAATACCAGCAAAAGAAAGCCCTATTTGTGGGAAAAAAAGGACGCCAATTTTGTTTGGGAGCCACGTCGCACGACCGCGCAATTGTCAGTTAAAGCGACGCAGTGCCGAATCGCAAAAAGGGGCCTGGTCCTTTGGCTGTAAATTGGTCCGGGGCTGAAGTGGTTAATCAGCGCGCTCCCAGCACAAAGGGAGATACGCAAATAAGCGCCCCCACGGAAAAAAGCCCAGTCCAGTGGGGCTGCATATTTGCATTGACAGTCGGCCTGATGGGGTTAATCATGGACCCAGCAATGATAGTTAACTTAACTTTCAGGTACAGATGAACTTGAGTTTGGACCAGACTCAAGCTAGTTGTCAACAATGTGTGATCCAAGGTGGAGACTACAAGAGACCGTGCCGACACACACACAGTGCACAGGCATGGGCCACTGATGTCACTATCAGAGGTCAGTCCAGTGCAATGATAAGCAGCCATCCATGGAGTGAGTGCATGTAGACAGGAAGTGCCTAGTGATGATGTCATTGGGTCTAAAATAAGGTATGAAGAGAAAAAGAAAGCAAGACACAAGCATCGTCAAGAGGAAAAAAAAGAGTAAAAACAATATTTTATGCTTAAAAAAAATTGTTAATGACACATTGTGTCTACTGGAATAATAAAATAGCAAAAGAACCTTCTGTTTGAAATAATACAATTATTAATATTGCGGTTGGAATCATTAAAATAATTCTAACAATTATCCGCTGGAATAATAAAGAAGCAAATCAATCTGCTCTCGGAATAAAATAAAAAATATTAATATTGCTGTTGAGATCATTAAAATAATTCTAACAATTATCTGTTGGAATAATAAAACAGCAAAACAACCTTTTAAAGAGAAGAATTAAAGTGATACTAAACACACTCATACAGTTTAACCGCTTGCCGACCAGCCGTCGTCATTATACTGCGGCAGGTTGGCTCTCCTAGGTGTACGTCGGCCGCTTTAAGAGCGATAGGGGGCACGCCCCCGCGGGGCAACGCTGGAGCCGATTCGCGTGGCCGCCGGCCACAATGTCGCCGGCCACCTGCGATTGCTCCTGAGAGAGCCAGAACATGGATCTGTGTGTGTAAACATACAGATCCCGATTCTGACAGGGGAGTAGAGACAGATCTGCTGTTCCTAGTGATCAGCAACAGCGATCTCTCTCCTCCTCTAGTCAGTAAAAAAAAAGCACTTGTGGGTTTAACTAATAATTTTTTTATGTATAATTCTCCTTTAAGGGGGCATGACAGGGGGCGTGTCCTATGCCTACATACTTTTGCTAATAGGTGTCCCTCGTTCCCATCTCAAAAAGTTGGGAGTTATGCGTCTGTCCTTAGCTCAGGCAGCAGGGTGTGTGCTTAGTTGAGAAAGCCCCTCTTCCCCTCCTGAGGACTCCTGGGATGCATGACATCATTTTGGTCTAGGACAGAAACCAGGAAACAACTGAAGAAATGTAAAAAATGTAAACATCCCTTGTAATAGAAATGACAGGTCCTCTTTATGGAGAGATCTGGAGTCTATAAGACCTCAGATCTCTCCTCTACCCTTGGAAGCATCAAATAAAAATAAAAAAACATTGATTTAAAAAAAAAAATATTGTTTATATCCACCCTGGAAGTGACGTCATGACATCAGTCCGGTCCTGCTAGATCATTGAGGTGAGAAGAGACGATATTGTCTCTCCTCACCTCTGTGTCCAGCCGTCCGAACCACTGGATCATTTTCCGGGCTCGCTGGTGAGAACGCTAAGACCGAAAAACAGGGATGACCCCTCCCGATGCTTCTAAAAGCATTCCAGTATAATTCCATTCCAGTATAATTGTTAACTGACTCAACCAAACTCTGTGATGTTCTGTAACTCTTGCATGCATTTTCTGTTTCTAGAAGTTACATTTCTGGTCATTTGTACTTGTTTAAGAGATAGGAGGTCCTGAAGAAATGGGAATTTCTGTGAAACGCGTTGATCCGATTTCCTTATCCTGACAAAAACCCTGTGTCTTTTCAGTGTTTGTTGGTATCAATTTGCAAGCATATGTGTTTTATACATTTTATTGGATGAAATAAAATTTTGCATATTATTTATAATATTATTGCATTTTGTGTCTACTGGAGAGGTATTATTCTTCTTTATTTATGTTCTTTATTTACATTCCCTATTTAATTGATAATTAATTCGGGCTTGGTTAGTTTTTTAATTGTTTCCCATTTAAGGTTTTCTGGTTATTTAGAAAATTTTCATAGATTTTTTCATATTAACCATTTTTAAGTTAGGGACGCCTAAAGCCCCGTACACACGATCGGACATTGATCGGACATTCCGACAACAAAATCCATGGATTTTTTTCAGATGTTGTCTCAAACTTGTCTTGCATACACACAGTCACACAAAGTTGGTCGGAAATTGCAAACGCCAAGAACGCGGTGACGTACAACACGTACGACGAGCCGAGGAAAAATGAAGTTCAATAGCCGGTGCGGCTCTTCTGCTTGATTCTGAGCATGCGTGGAACTTTGTGCGTCGGAATTGTGTACACACGATCCTAATTTCCGACAACGAATCCAGGTCTCAAATTTTGTGTCATGAAAATTCCGATGGAAAATGTCCAATGGAGCCTACACACGGTCGGAATTTCCGACAAAAAACTCCCATCGAACATTTTCCATCGGAGAATCCGACTGTGTGTACGGGGGATAAGTGTGTGTTAATTTCCTGATTTGGTTTCTATATAGGTATTTAATCCATTATTAGAGTTTATCTTTATTCATGATAGTTTTGGGGGGGGGGGGGGGGGGGGGGGTTACTGGTCCTAATCTCTTATTGCAATATTATGATTTATTCACACTGTTTAGAATTAATTTGGGTAGTGACACCTGATTGTCACCCACTAGGGGTTTAGGCTATTTTGATTTAGTCTTGATATAATTATTTATTTCCAGCCAGGAACACCATAAGGTGTGTTATTTTCCCTGATTTGGATTCCATACTGGGGTTTAATGGGTTATTTACCAGCGACGTGAATATCTAAAGTCGCGTACACACGGTCTGAAATTCGGCCAGCAAAAGACCAATGAGAGCTTTTCATTGGAAAATGCGACCGTGTGTATGCTTCATTGGACTTTTGCTGGCGGAATTTATGCCAGCAAAAGATTGAGAGCATGTTCTCAATTTTTCCGACGGAAAAAGTTTCTATCAGAAATTTCCGATCGTCTGTGGCAATTCCAACGTGCTAAATTCCGACGCATGCTCGGAAACAATTTGACGCATGCTCGGAAGCATTGAACTTCATTTTCGTGGCTCAACGTAGTTTTGAATGTCGCCGCCTTCTTGGCGGTTGGAATTGTGTGACCGTGTGTAGGCAACACAAGCTTGAGCGGAATTCCGTCGGAAAAAACATCCAAGACTTTTCCGACGAGAATTCCGATCGTGTGTACGCAGCATAAGACTTTGGCCTATTAAAGGGTATTAGGATGATTCAGTGCCTTTCATTAGGTCATTGTTCCATTGAGGGGTATTAGGATGAATTAATGTCTTTCATTAGGTCATGTTTACCCAGCGGCTCTATTTAGATCAAGATTCTAGTGGAGGGTTTAGCTAGTAATTTATTACTTTTTGTATACACCCACCGAAGTCTTGCTTTTCCCAGTTATTTCACATCTGTCAGTGCAAGTGGAGGAAAAGCCAATACACGGTTCTTCCTGTTTACACTGTGATCAGCTGTGATTGGACACAGCTGATCACATGGTAAAGAGCCTACGTCAGATGCAGGGTGTGTGCTAATGAGGTGGTTAACTCTAGACATGTGCAATTCGTTTAGTTTTTTTTCGTTGTTCGTTAAAATTCGTTATATTCGTTCATTCGTTATCGTACGAATGAACGAACAATTCGCAAAATTTTTTAACGAATGTTCGAATCGAACGAATCCGAAAAACAACGAAAATCCGAAATAACCAAATTAGAAACAACGAATCTACGAAAGAAGAAAATCCAAAAAACGAAAACAGGAACAACGAAAATCAAAATGAACGAAAAAATTCGTACGTTCGTAGCTTTTTTTTTTTTGAATTGGTAATTTTACGTGTCTCTTACAATGGCGCTGCTTAACATGCTTCGAATGGATTGAACGAAAAAATTCGTACATTCGTAACTTTTTTTTTTTTTTTCGATTCGTAATTTTCCGTGTCTCTTACAATGGCGCTGCTTAACGTGCTTCAAATGGATTGAACGAAAAAATTCGTACATTCGTAACTTTTTTTTTTTTTCGATTCGTAATTTTCCGTGTCTCTTACAATGGCATAATAGCATACACATTACATAAAATTATGAATTATGCTCCGATTACGAATCTACGAAAACAATGTTACGAAAGTACGAATAAATCAATCTAACGAAAGTACGAATGCGTCCGAATTTCGAATAAACGAAATTTAACTAACGGAAAAACGAATCAACGAAAAAATATCTCTTACGAAAATACGAATCGTTAGGAATACGAACACTGACGACTTACGAATTTACGAATCGTTACGAATCAACGGAAACGAAAGAAACAAAATGAAAATAAACACATTTTTCTATTGTGCACATGTCTAGTTAACTCCTTCCTGTGTCATGATCTAAAGTCTGTAAGGACGTAAGACAGAAGCAATAGATACGTTTTGAATCATGGATGGAGGACAGTAAGGTAAGTTTCTGTAGATTTTATGGAAAGCTTTGATATTTTTGCAAAAAAAGTACATGAATGCTCTATTGGTACATAGGGGAACTGGAATTTAGAAAAACAAAAAGTGAACTTAGCCTTTAAGACCTCTTTCCCTTCACTCCTCCAGCACTTCACTTGCTGCAGACCGTTACTCTTCCAGACTAGCTAGCACCACATGGTTAGGCCTGACACCAACTCAGCCAGGCCTCAGTGAATTGCCTTTTGCAGGCCTCCCCAGTCCTCCTGACTGTGCTTCACTCACCAGCCCTCTAGGCTGCGACCAGTAGTCCTCATGGAGACTCTTAGCAGTGTTCTCTCCCACTGTCCTCTCCTTGCTCTCTCACGTGCCTCTCTCTGAGGAGCTCCCTGTGGGCCCGACAGCCTCCACACTCTCTCACTCCTGCTCTTCCACCTGACAACTCCTTCCTAGCTGGGCTGACCCCAGGTACTTAAGGAGGCCTGCCCCCTGGCAATCCGAGTTGGGGATTGGTCAAGGCTCCTCAAATTACCCCAGGCAGCTCCACCTCTCCTCTCCTCCTCTCTATCTAGCACCTTCTAGAAAGAAGAGGGAGGTGACAGTGATGCTACCTGTGAGTCACCCAGCCCTGCCCTGAGCCACTCCCAGCCCAGAATATAAACAAACACCTACATTTTTCTACCCAATAGAAAAATCCTCACTCTAGCACCTTCCTAACTAGAGGGTGCTGCACATGCTTTACTTCATATACAGACTGACTTTACTGGTATGGGTTTAGTAACACTTTAATGCATGGAAAGAATTAAGGTAGAAAATGTTTTCCCTTTAGGATCACCTTGAGGCAAATTAGCATTTTTAGATGTCCCCGTTATGACAGCAAATTTTCACTTTTCGAGTTCAGATTTTACTTTAACTACACAATATACAGTTTCTAGGAAATTCCTGAAATATTAAAACAATTATTTTGGAACTGCGGGCTCCTCTGCATAAGGAGTAACATAACAGTTACTTATTTTTATAATGAAAGCGTGCCTATTTTTACCACTAAGATACAAAAAAAAATTAGCTTTTTGGATTTAAATACTATTTTTGTAGCTGGTCTTTAATGCCTTCTATGACTGCCTGCAGTCCGGTGTTCGGTCATGTGGTGTCTGTTTAACTCACCGAACCACCATTAATTGCAAACGCTATATTCTGGTGTAAGTGGGGATTCTCTGAGCTGCACATGTATGTAAAAGTATTTTGATTATGAAATTTGTGACAATATATGTATTTTTATGTTCCTTTTATTAGAACGCTCTGTTATTCAAGTGGACAGCATCCACGAGGAAGCCCCAGTTATAGGGCGAAACATGTTGGGAACCATGCCACCATGCTGTACCCACAAGGACTGTACTGTATGAGTCTTTTGTAATGCACTGCATTGCTTTTATAGAATACTTTTTTGTATACCTTTTAACCGCTTAATGCACATTTACGTCGGCAGAATGGCACGGCTGGGCACATCAACGTACAGCTACGTTGCTCTTTAAGTGCCCCGCCGCGGGTCGTGCACGTGCAGCTGGCGGCGCGCTCACGACCTGGTCCTGAGCTCCGTGACCGTGGCTGCGGGACCCGCGGACCCGATCGCCGCTGGTGTCCCGCAATCCGGTTACGGAGCTGAAGAACGGGGAGAGGTTTGTGTAAACAAACCTCTCCCCCGCGCTTCCTACACTGACTGTCATTGATTGGCTGTTCCCGGTCATCGGGAAAGCCGATCAATGAAGTCAGACGTCAGCCCCGCCCCCTAATGTAAAAAAACACATACACGTCAGAGCCCATAACCCCTCCCCTACCCCTAGTGGTTAGCTGTTTCACTACAACTGTCATTTATACAGGAATCAATGCATTTAAATAACATTGATTTCTGTATAAATGACAATGGTCCCAAAAATGTGTCAAAAATGTCCGATGTGTCCGCCATAATGTCGCAGTCACAATAAAAATCGTTCATCGCCGCCATTACTAGTAAAAAAAAAATATTAATAAAAATGCTATAAAACTATCCCCTATTTTGTAAACGCTATAACTTTTGCGCAAACCAATCAATAATCGCTAATTGCAATTTTTTTTACCAAAAATATTTAGAAGAATACGTATCGGCCTAAACTGAGGAAAAAAAATGTTTTTTTATATATTTTTTGGGGATATTTATTATAGCAAAAAGTAAAAAAATATTGCATTTTTTTCAAAAATGTTGCTCTATTTTTGTTTATAGCGCAAAAAATAAAAACCGCAGGGGCGATCAAATACCACCAAAAGAAAGCTCTATTTGTGGGAAAAAAAGGACGCCAATTTTGTTTTGGAGCCACGTCGCACGACCGCGCAATTGTCAGTTAAATCGACGCAGTGCCGAATCGCAAAAAGGGGCCTGGTCCTTTGGCTGCCAATTGGTCCGGGGCTGAAGTGGTTAAATAGCACTGATTGCTGTATAAATGACAATGGTCCCAAAAATGTTTTAAAAATGTCTGATGTGTCCGCCATAATGTCGCAGTCACAAAAAAAAACGCTGGTCGCCGCCATTACTAGTGAAAAAAAATATATTAATAAAAATGCTATAAAACTATCCCCTATTTTGTAAACGCTATAACTTTTGCGCAAACCAATCAATAATCGCTAATTGCGATTTTTTTTACCAAAAATATGTGGAAAAATACGTATCAGCCTAAACTGAGGAAAAACAATTATTTTTAATATATTTTTTGGGGATATTTATTATAGCAAAAAGTAAAAAATATTGCATTTTTTTCAAAAATGTTGCTCTATTTTTGTTTATAGCGCAAAAAATAAAAAACGCAGAGGTGATCAAATACCACCAAAAGAAAGCTCTATTTGTGGGAAAAAAAGGACGCCAATTTTGTTTGGGAGCCACGCCACATGACCGCGCAATTGTCAGTTAAAGCAACGCAATGCCGAATCGTAAAAAGGGGGCTGGTCCTTTGGCTACAAATTGGTCCGGGGCTTAAGTGGTTAATGGTTACTAAAATAAAAATTATATATTTTAATGATATTTTCATGATTCATTGAGCATGCACCTAAAAATCTCATAACCTCCAATTACACAATTTAACCAAGGAATGTGGTGCTAAATTGTTGGTATATTGTCCATAAGCTGAGCCATGACCCATCACATCATGTGACTGGGCAGTAGAGCTGTACGATTCTGGCTAAAATGAGAATCACAATTTTTTTGCTTAGAATAAAGATCATGATTCTCACGGTGTAATATCTTCTTTCACATTATACAAAAAAAAAATTGGCTAACTTTACTGTTTTGTTTTTTTAATTCATTTGTATTTTTTTTAAAATTTCGTTTGAAAAACCACTGCGCAAATACGGTGTGACATAAAATATTGCAACAACCACAATTTTATTCTCTAGGGCAGTGATGGTGAACCTTGGCACCCCAGATGTTTTGGAACTACATTTCCCATGATGCTCATGCACTCTGCAGTGTAGTTGAGCATCATGGGAAATGTAGTTCTAAAACATCTGGGGTGCCAAGGTTCGCCCTCACTGCTCTAGAGTCTCTGCTAGAATTTTTAATTTTTTTTATGTTTGGGTGTTCCAAGTAATTTTCTAGCAGAAAATAATGATTTTTACTTGTAAGCAACAAATGTCAGAAAAGGTTTGGTCTTTAAATGGTTAAACTTCCTAACATTTACATTTTGGAATTCTTTCCTTTGATAAAAGAATGAAAAGATACTTTATTTCTACTTATTAGTGTTGTGATAAAACTTGTCAGGCTGCCTGGATTTTTTTTTCCCCAGCTGTGAGAACTCTCTGCACTTGTTAGAAAGAATCGTGACATGCTGTTTTGAAAATCGGGGAGGGAAAAAGATTGCGATTTTGATTCTTAACGTTTAATCGTGCAGCTCTACTGGGCAGGAGACATCAGAAAAAGGTAAGTATATTAAAAAAAAAAAAAATCGTAACGTTCACACTGGGAGGCCAAGTGTAGGGGGTCACTTTTGGGGGGGGGGGGGGGAGCAAGGAGCTGGGAGTTGGGTTTTAACCTGCTGCATGCTGGATCTGGGTCAGTGGCTCAAAAGCCAGAGAAATCCAGGTTACTATTGCATTATCAGAAGAAGATGACCAATAGAAGCATCCATATTTATTATTATTATTATACATGATTTATATAGTGCCAACAGTTTACGCAGCGCTTTACAATGTATAGGGGGGACAACACAATTACAGTACAGTTCAATACAGAAGGTACAGGAGGGCCCGGCTCGTAGAGCTTACATTCTAAAGGGAGGGGGTGGTGGTACAAAAGGTAATAGCTGCAGAGAATGATTTGATGGGGGTGGCTCAGGGGCAATTGTTGTTAGGTGGGTGTGGGATAGGCTTCCCTGAATAAATGAGTTTTCAGGGATCTCTTAAAGGTGGACAGGGTAGGGGCTGATCGGACATAATGGGGCAGGGAGTTCCAGAGGATGGGAGAGGCTATGAAGAAGTCCTGAAAGCGAGCATGGAAAGAGGTAACAAGGGAGCTAGAGAGCAGAAGCTCCTGGGAGGAGCGGAGGGGACGATTTGGGCGATATCTGCAGATGAGGTTGGTGATGTAGATGGGGGCAATGTTGTGGATGTTGTGGATGTGGATGATATTTCTCTCAGTATTGATTTGTTTTAAATTCTGCTCATTGTACCGAAGCAGAGCCAGATCAAGATTGTCTGTTACGCCTTGCCAGAGATTCGGAAGCTACTCTGCAATTATTTTGACCTGTTTTTCAGCTGTGACTTGTTTTCTGCTATTCATGTCTGATCTGTTGCTTCAGGTTATGACAAAATTGAATTGGTGACTGTTGTCTATTTGCGGCCTGCCTTGACTACCTGCATGATTCTTTCACAACCTCGGTTGGCAACTTTCCCTGACCCCTGCCCCGCATTCACCTATGACTCTGCTTTACTGTTTGGCACTGACTGCCTGGTGAGCTATTCTCAGAAGGGCTGCAACCTGGGAGCTTCAGCTTGGCCAAATCCATCCACACCATATGGGGCTCTGCTGTAGAACAGTTGAGAAAAGTGGAAAAAATAGCATTGGACCCATAGGGTTATCTCGCTGGTGTAAAGTATGTTGATGTAAATGATCTGGTTCCCAGGAAGGCAGCTTCTACACCCCCAGAGAATCTCCTTGGCTTGTAAAGTAATGTAACAAAAATTTTAATTCGGCTGAAGGCGTAAGGTCTGCAACCTGGGAGCTTCAACGTAGCCAAATCCATCCTCACCATATGGGGCTCTGCTGCAGAACAGTTGAGAAAAGTAGAAAACATGTCATTGGACCCACAGGGTTATCTCACTGATATTGCTATCTTAAAGTATTGAGGTTGATGTAAATGATCTGGTTCCCAGGAAGGTGGCTACTACACCTCAGCCGATCGCCACGGCCTCCTCGGCTATGGTGGTGCGTCCATTAGGGGCGCTCGGGCACTGCACCCTCTCTCCAGCCACTCCCTCAGCATACTGTGTATAGATTCATGCATTGCATGAATCTATCCACCGCCGCTGTAGCCACCCCCATTCAGGCGTCCGGCCCCCTTTTGCGCGCCTAAATTACAGTGGTGGGGGGGTGTTTTTTGAAGCACCTGATTAGAGCCATAGGCTCTAATAGGCTTCAAAAAAGGTGCACTGCAAGCGCAAACCATTGAGCTTGCAGTGCACCCAGGTGTGTTAGCAAAGCAAATTAACAGGCAGCCCTAAAGCCCCATACACACGGTCGGACTTTTTCATGGATTCTGTCCGATCGGACAAGGTTGTTGATCACACCAAATCCGATCGTGTGTACGGTTGTCCGACGGACAAAGTGCTACGCATGCTCAGAAGAAATTCTGTGACGGAAGCGCTCGGTCAGGTAAAACTACCTTTCCTAATCGACACAGCACATTCGTCACGCTGCAATGTTAAAATGTCTTTAATGCAGCGCATTCTCTTTTTCTTTACAATGCAACAAGAATGACATGTTTTAGCTGCTCCTATTCACCCGCACTTCTCACAAACTTCGTTCTTTATTACTTTGCAGCATTTATACACTACATGTTTATTTTTACTCAGATCGTAAAAGAATCTTTGTTATATTTTTACCATGATTTGTCTTTTTTGTATTTTTTTGGGGAATACATATTTGAATGTTTTTTTTTTTTTTTTTTGGAGGGGGGTTGTGTGTCTCAACTTAGCAAAACCACATTATTAACATTTGTATTTCTTGCTTAAATTTACTAGGAGTTTGTTGGTTGTTGGTGCTCCTTGTTAATTATACTTTAGGATTAGTGAAATGTACCTGCCTACTCAAAGAAAAACTGTCATTGTAGAAAAGTAAAACACAATAGTCAATGATTATTTCCAATCCAAAAAACATTTATTTAGGTCTCAGCAACAAACCAAAGAGGAACGCAGCCATGGTGAAACTTGGGGAATTTGCAAAGCCTTGGACACCCACGGCAACCATCATTTTTCAGGCTTAAACAATTGGGGGCATGAAGAGTACCTATCTAAATAATAAGGGAGCGCAATCTGGTCCTGAAGTCCAAAACATCCGGAACTGCAGCAGATGCCATCTAGGTCCCCAGGCTCTGGTCCTACGAGAGGCTCCATCTTCTCTCAGACCAGACTGAATCAAGGTCATCACTCTCTTGTCTTCCTTGTACGCTTCCTTCCACGCCGTGGTGCTGGTGCTGGTGGGGTGGCAGAAGGAGGAGGAGGAGGCGGAGCAAGGTCACTCTCGCAAACATGTGTGAGGGGAGTCATCTCCCCAGCCATCCCCTCATTTAGTATTTTGAGGATGACCTCCTCACACATGCTGCGTTGCCCCGCCTCCATACCCGTAATTTTACTGCCAACCAAGGAGGCAAAGGCCTCCTCGTAGGTGGGTGTGGCATAGAGGGAGGCTGAGGCATCTCTGATCAGCTGGAGCGCTGACTCTCCCACCTCCCCCATGTTTTTCGCCCTTCTGTAGGGAAGGCGGAGGGGCGAGACTTGGGAGACAGTCAGGCTCCTATGCCTGCCCCCCTGTTGGCTGCCACTAACCCCTGCCTCCTCCTGACTGCCACCTTCCACAGCCACCTCCTGGCTGAGGTCTTCCTGTGTATGAAAAAGGGACATAGTTTCAGTTATTTGTTCATCAAACACACACAATTCTCATCTAGTGACTGTTGCAAAATGTTTACAAATAGAAAACCATACAATTCTCAGCCCTGCAGTTTAGATTCTTCCCAAAAATGTCTCCAACACTACTGTCTGTTGATATGTCAATCACGTTAGGAACTAAGCAATTGGGGATCCTGAATTAACTGAACATCATTCATTATTCCCCAAACTGGTTACAAAACTACTATACCTGGAACAAGTTGGGCTCCTGCACATATTCCATACTGGAAGGCCCAGGTTGGTCCTCGGAAGCCTCATCAGGGGTGGCGTGCGTGGAAGGACGCGTGCAAGGAAGAGTCGAGAGTGACTTCCTGACAGTAGCTTGGTCTTTGAGAAAGTGGAGCCTCTCATAGTACCAGAGCGTGGGGACATAGACATCAGCTGCTGCAGCTCCAGATGCTAGGGACTTCTGGACCTTATTGCGCTCCCGGAAATAGGTACTCTTCATGTTGTTTATCTTTTAAGTTTGCCACGGTTGCCATGGGCAGGTTAGGCTTTACAAATGCCACAAGTTTCAGCAGGGCTGCGTACCTCTTTGGTCTGTTGCTGTAGTCACGATGTTTAGGTTGCCATAAGAGGGGGAATTCCCGGTATTTATCAATGAAGAGGGGGAGAAAACTCACGTCGTAGAAGGCCTCCATCACCTCTGCAAGACACAACGCCACACAAAACAATATAAATAATGTCAGCCTAAACTCTCCTAATCTTCTCCATAAAGAAGCCTCAAGTTCTAATCAGTCTAGGCTAGTTATGTACCAACGTCAAATTGTACCTTCGTTTGTAGCGATCGTCTCGTGCGTGAGCTTTCTCTCCCCTCGTCTCCCAGATCGTGGCTACGACACAGGCGTGTGACGTTTTATATACAGTGCGCATGCGTCAAACTCCGCCCGCCCCTGACGATCTTTCTCGTCTATTCCCCACCCCTTCTCTTTACGGCGCAGTGGGGAGAGCACATGGCGGGGACACAGCAGGTGCGCCCCAAATATCCCCCCAACGAGGAGGAGGACGAGGAAAGTCCGGAGGCAGAAACGTCCCGATCCCGGAGCCTGAAATTCAAGACCTCAAATATGTCATTTGGAGAAATGTTGGAGATGGTGGACATATTAAAGAGGAGCGACTATGATGGGAAGTATGGCCTTACCTCAACCCCAATGTCCGCAAGGCCAAGATCATGTCTAAAGTTGTGAGAAGGCTGTACAATAATTTTGGGGTACAACGATCCAAGGAGCAACTGAGGAAACGCTGGTCAGACCTGAAACTGAGGGAGGCCGATCAGTACAGAAAGATCAAGCGAATTCTTCAAAAAAGTAAGTAGTTGTGTTTTGTGTTTGATTTCTTGCTTGCATACTGCTCCATGTGGTTTGATTTTTACAAAGTTGTACATTCCAAAATGGCCACTTTCAGGTTCGTCTGTGCATTCGATCGTACTCAGCCTCGATCTTTCTGCCACTGTCATGGTCGTGTGTGTGTGTGTGTCCATTCGATCGTACGCAACCTCGATCGTTCGGCCACTTATAATACGATGTTTGGTGTTTTTTTTGGGGAAAGGAAGTTTGTTCTCACTAGAAATGTCATCAAGAATGTAAAGCCAATTTATTCAATGTAAAGGAGAGGTCACCCAGTAGCTGTTTACCCATCTGGACTCTAGAGCACTAGTGCTGGGACACCCAAACCCCCTTTTTATTATGCTTTTCCACACATGTGCTCCAGTGGATACTAGAGGGGTGTCTCCATCACACAAACTTCTAACAAAAAGCTAGTCAGTTTAGCACCTTTACAAAGTGACTACATTCATGTAGTTGGCATTTGTAACTGGCCAAACTAAAATAGTGTCCGTCACTTTCAAGCAATGTTTGTCATTTCCTATTTCTGCCCTCAATAGATTGTGTTGCTAAATCTTCCTTTTGTACATTCTCATAGGGGAGCGAAAACTTGGGCCGTCTGAGGAAACCCCCAAACCAACACCTCCCAAAAAAGGGGAAAGAGCAGAAGCAGAGGAGGAGGAGGAGGAAGGAGAGATCATCGAACTTGGAGAAATTGTCACCACAACAGGTGAGTGTGGGAGAACACAGCTACTGGTAAGCTAATCCATGTATGGCTGCCTCATTTCCAACACCCCATTTTTGTTTGTTTGTGGTTTTTAGGTGACGTGGATGTTGTGGAAGAAAAATCACACTTTACCACAGAGAGTGCCCACGTACTCATCGGGGAGATAATGGTCTGCAATAGAGATCTAGATTACATAAAGCAAAACATCAATGATGTTCAACAAAAATTGAAGAACATCATTGATGTTTTAGGAAAAATATGAAAACGCACCAAGTAATTAACACACATTTGTGCCAGCTTCTGAACACATTTGCAACTTAAAAACTGTGTGAAATTTGGAACATGCACACATTGTGTCCACATGTGCTAGCTCCCATCATGGTGGATGAATGCCAACGTTTTTTTGGGGGTGCAAACACTTTACGAACTACGAAAGTGGTTGTGGTGAAGGGGTTGCACCCCCAAAAAACGTCCATTCATCCCCATGATGGAAAATGGCACTTTTGAAGCTTCTAGGCATGTGTTTTACCATCTAATGACCATTTTCAGACCCAAATTGTGTGCATGTTCTAAATTTCCACTTTCCGGGGGTGACCCCCCCATGTGATGAAGGCAAGATCAAACACACTTTGAACATATAGTCATGTCTGATCTTGTCTTCACTTTACAAAGTTGAACTTTCCTAGTTCATAGGTTCTGTTTTGCTCCATGCCTGGTTTTACCAATTGCGGAATGTTTGTAAACAATGTTGTAAATAACCAAGATGTTGTCAGTTTTGGCGTGAAGATTGTAAACGCACTTGTGAATGTTTTCCAAGTAAACTTTTTTATTTTTCTAAATGTGTGGCTTCCTTATTTAAAAAACACAATGCATTATGTATGTAAAATGTAAAGGATATGGGGGGCAATGGGTGTTATTTACTAAAGGCAAATCCACTTTGCACTGCAATTTTCTTTCCCAGGGAACTTTTTCAATGCACTTGTAGAGCATAGCGGATTTGACTTATGTAAATGACACCCACAGTGCTTTGTACGAAAACACGGAGCACAGCATTTTTGAGAATACACACATGTCAGACCTGGTGATGAAAAGCAGTATTTTGGGTGTCAGTTATGCAGTACAAACCTTCTCTAGACCAAAGATTAGGTAGCAAACACACAACATGAAAATAATCTTTTTGGGAAGAAGAGACTGTTACCTCCTTTTGCCCAGAAAGTGCATTCCCACTGTCGAAGGCAAAGGGAAAAAATGTCAAGGTAAAATAAGCTAAAAAGAAGACTGAAATGACAAGAAATCATAGGTTGGTTAAAATATCAGATTTATTAAAAAATGCCTCTCACACATCGTCAGGCAGAGCAATGGCCCCCCTACCCACAAAGTACTCCATATATTGCTCGCGGACCACGCGGGCATTTAGAGGGGGCAAGCCTGGACATGCCACTTGAAGGGCTGTGAGGTCCGCATTTGGAGGGCCCTCCACATCTGGGCCAACGGGCACCACATAGTTCCTGTTATGTCTTTTGAGGAAGTTGTGCAATATGCAACAGGCAAGAACTATGTGGTTCAGTTTGTATTCCGCCAAGTTAAATGCCGTCAGGAACAGGCGGAAGCGGCTGGCCAGGATGCCAAAAGTGTTCTCCACCACTCTTCTGGCTCTGGACAGCCTGTAGTTGAAGACCCTCTGGTCCGGGGTGAGGGTCCTCATCGGGAATGGCCTCATCACATGGGGAGTCAACGCAAACGCTTCATCTGCGACAAAGACGAAGGGGAGTCCTTCGGCATTCTCCTCTGGAGGTGGCAAGCACAGACTGCCACTTTGGAGACGCCAGTAGAACTCCGTGTGCGTAATGGCCCCACCATCCGAGATCCGGCCGTTCATCCCCACGTCCACATACATAAACTCGTATGTTGCCGACACCACCGCCAACATCACTACACTATTAAACCCTTTATAATTATAATAGTAGGACCCCGAGTTGGGCAGTGGGACGATGCGGACGTGTTTCCCATCAATTGCCCCTCCGCAGTTAGGAAAGTCCCAACGGCTGGCAAAGTGGGAGGCCACAGTCTGCCATTCCTGTGGCGTGGAAGGGAACTGTGGAGTGAAACAAGAAAAAATAATTAGTCACTTTGCACATAAACATTGCAAGCAGATTAGACAATCAACATCTTGGAACAAGAGCATTGTATAAAATTGGAAGCTGGAAAGTATTTGCACAGAAAAGTAGAGGCTCCCCTTCCCAGATTACTCACCCCCCATCAATCCCCCCCCACTTCTGATGGGCCATTGGCAATAACTAGGGTTTGGGGGGGGGGGGTGGACAGGTAACCCTCTGCACTTCATTGATTGGCAAATGGCTCAATAATGTGTGCTAGTTTGGCCAGACCCTCTGTACTTAACACTATTGGCAGCCCCCAGGAAAGATAAAATAACATTTCAACCCCCCCCCCCCCTAAAAAAAAGGCAGGCACATTGTGACATTATGAAATTACCAAGCAAGCTAATAGGAGGGAAAGAAGACAAAAAAATAGGAAATGGAATGTATGGAGGCAGCCCCTTGCACTACATGCTTTGCTGAATTCATCCCTAAAGATGCCCACTATAAAGAGGTAGGTATATAGTGTGTATGGACCTTGGGAAAGCCAGCAGATAATGGATTGGTACCATCTGACAGAGCAGTTGGGGGAGGGGGTTCCTAATGAGTTTGCCCCCCCCCCCACCAAAAATAAAAATAAAAAAAAAGGGGCTCTACATGAAGTAAACCACACAGCAAACATTTGTGCATATTTTAGGGGGTGTTTGGGGGCAAACAATACTATGCAGCAGACAAAATACATTGCTTAAGTGACTAGGCCATAGGTGTCTATTGGGGCAGAAGAGCATGCTGGGGAGGTAAGTGAAGGGGAAAATGCATGAAGGAGAAAAGGGGCACAGCATATTAGAGCATATTGCAATCATGGTAATTAGGGAAGGAGGTCAAAAATAGAAGACATTAGCAAACAGAGCATACATAGAAGGGAATAGTAAAGTATAAATGTTACCTTAATATAGTCCTCCTGCAGGACCTGGATGATGGCAGAACAGGTCTCTGGAATAATGATTCCCAGGGCCTGGGAGAGATACCTGAAGAGAACTTCAAATCCTGAAGACTTCTCCCTGTCGCCAAGTACCTCAACGTGGCAACAAGCCTCTGCTCCGGAGTAATGGCTTGTCTCATGCAGGTATCCTGCCGGCTGATAAAGGGGGTCAGCAAAGCCAAAAGACGGTGAAAATCGGGGTCCGTCATCCTGAGAAAGTTCCTGAAATCATCAGGATTATTCTCCCGGATCTCACGAAGCAAAGGCATGTGCGAGAACTGATCACGCTGAAGCAACCAATTCTTGGTCCACATACTCCTCGTCACTCTGTTCATGGACGGGTCTTGGCTCAAAGCTAAAAAGCCCGACACCAATTCCGCGTACAGCACGAACTCGGCGACGAGTACGCACGGGAAACATCGCTCAGAAGGTCACAAAAGGTCGGCTGGTCAGAACGGACAAACAGAAAGCACCGATAAACAGCAAGGCCTGAAAGAACGAAATGAATACCAGCAACGAGCAGACAATAAGCAGTGCAAATCAAAGCGTCCTATATCAAGATATAGGCCGCAATGACCAACAAATGCGAACTGACTACACGCACTAATAAACAGATACGCACGACAAGCACAAACTGAAGAGCAGTAACGATCTGAGTCAGAAAACTGAGAAGCGCGAATCTTAAGTCACCAAACTTCGACTAACTCTCGATAAACACGGGATCAGCAGAAGGAGCCCAACGGGTGCCTGACGTGGTGCTGAACTTCCCTTTTCTAATCTCGTGGACGACGACTTACGTCACGACGTTCTTCCTGACCGGATATTCCGACAACGTAGTCCGACCGTGTGTACGCAACACCAACATCGGACAAAGTACGACGGACAGAATCCGACCGACCTGGTCCGCGGATTGTCCGACCGTGTGTATGGGGCTTTAGAGTTTGCATTTTGTTCTTAGTAGAGAGTAAGTTCCCCCATACCCAAAACAGAAGACCTTGTGAAAAACCAACCGAAGAGCCATTTTTATGATGGAAAGTCTTTGGATGTTGCTTCTTGGAATACTCTACTATACCAATCCTCACTAGAGTTGGGCTGAACACCACCCCCCCCCCCCCCCCCCGGATCCGTTCACACCAGAACTTCTGAACATGGAAAAGTTTGAACCCGAACTGCAAACCCTATTAAGGTCTATGGGACCCAAACTTCAAAAGACCCCATTTTGAAAGCTTGTATGCAAGTTATTGGACATAAAAAGGCCATGGGGGCCCCGTGTACTGCCCTTGAAGACATGTATCAATGCAGATGATGGGACGCGGGCAAAGCTTTTTTTTTTTCTTTCTTTTTTTGGGTCTGGCGGTGTGGCAGGCATCGTGATTGACAATGGATCTACACCGGGGGACATTGTTTTTTTATTTTTAATAAAGAAATTGTCAAACTGTGTGTGCATATTTTTCTTTTTGACACTTTTTTTTTGGTGAATGAGTAGGGGTACAATGTACCCCTACTCATTCACATAGGGGGGTTTGGGATATTCCAGATTCCAATAAACTCCCTGCTAGCAGACCCCCACAACCACCACCCAGGGTTGTGGGGAAGAGGCCCTTGCCCTCATCAACATGGGGTGGGGGGGGGGGCCAAAGCACTCCCCCCATCTTGAGAGCATGTGGCCTGGTATGGTTCGGGCAGGGGGTGCTCACATCTCCCCCCCTTTCCTGGCATGCCTGGCTGCATGCTCAGATAAGGGTCTGGTATGGATTTTGGGGGAGACCCCACGCCGTTTTCTGGAAAAATGCCCGCTGACAGCTGATCACTCATCTGTTGTTAAGAATGCGACGGCCAGCTTTCCAGACCGTTTCCTAACAACCGTCAGCTATTCACTGTGCGCTCGGTGGGCGAACATCCCGCCGAGCGCCCCAAACTTATGCTTAGCCCAAACTGCTCACCCAACACTATTCCTCACTAGAATGTCACTGAGTATCACCATTTACAGAATTCAGCAGTGCAATATCAAAGGTAATGGAACACTGTAACCCAATGAATGGTTTATTCTAATTAACAACACACAGATTTCACACTGACTCCAGAAAACATGTAGTAAACTTCTCCAAAATTAACACAGCGATAAAAGAGGCATTGAAAAGGACGGCGATTAGCCCTTTACCGAAGGGACAATTAGCATGGGCGAAGCTGACGTCTGGCGTACAGTATCTGTAAGCTCGGCTGGCTGATTTTAATGGATTTACCTGCATGACTTGCACATCAGATGCCTATAGAGTGGATCTATATCATTCTTGATAAGTGCAAACGCAGCCACTCCGTTCCTCAACGGAGAAGAAAAAGAATAAGAACGGCTGATGCTCACTAAATACGATTGATCTGCATCTACAACTAAATTAAGTAAATCACAGTTTTTGCTGTTTAAATTCCAACAGTGTTCGGTTCAGCGTGGACTGCGTAAAGCCAGCAGGTGGTCCACCACTTAGCCTCCGTTTCTACTTCGTGTGTGCATATCCGGATGATATAGGAGCGTTTTTTTTCTGCTTTGTTTTTTTTTGCATGTTTGTATGTGCATTTTTCACATTTTTATCTGCTACTTGTGCATTTTCAGGAACTCCCATTAACATCTATTGGTCCAAAAAATGAGTGATTCAGCCTCAAAGAAGCTCATGTACTTTTCTGAGCTTCACGTGACAGGTGAAAGCAAAACCATACCCCAGCTCGACTTATGTATTCAGAATTCAAGGGCTGGAGACCAGTGTTTGGGCTAGGATGTTCAGTCCCCAATACAGACAGTCTATAGCAGGGATCCTCAAACTACGGCCCTCCAGCTGTTGCGGAACTACACATCCCATGAGGCATTGTAAAACTCTGACATTCACAGACATGACTAGGCATGATGGGAATTGTAGTTCTTGAACAACTGGAGGGCCATAGTTTGAAGACCCCTAGTCTATAGTGTAGCACCCTCTAGTATGTGTGCTAGATGTAATATAGGTTTCTGTTAGTGTAGGTACATTTATTTATCTCAGGATTAGGCCAGAGCTGTGAATCTGGGTCAGCGTTCAGTGACTCAGGGATGGATGACTCATCTGGCAGCTCTCTCTGGCACTTTCCTCTGGTCTGGAAGTTTGTAGAAACTTCCAGAACTGGAGGGTTGGAGTAAGGAGGAGCTGCTGGGTGGGAGTAAGGAGGAGCTGCCATGCATATTTATGAGACCTCAGCAAATCCCCAGCAATGATCCGGCAGGGGGCAGAGCTTACCTCATAAATAGACATCGGCCATGCCAGCAGGGGCAGTCTGGTGGAAGATGGAGTGCTGAGGAGGCTGTCGGTGGACTTTGAGGGTGCCCCCTAGTCTGGAAAGGGGGGGGCTGACATCGGGCCAGGGTTTGGGTGCTGGAAGGATCCTGCCATAACACACGGAGGAAGCCCTTCCTGGAGGCACGGGAGCAAGGAGAGAGGACAGCAGGAGCAGGTCAACACACCTGGGAGATCTGAGAGTCAGCCGGGTGGGCTGGTGAGAGTCAGTCTTGAGGACTGTGGGGAGAAGTTAGCCTGGAGGGCTAGGGAATCTGCAGCCAGGTGGGTTGGTAGTGCCTGAAAAGGTGGTGCTGGGATCAGTAGCCACAGGAGTGATGTAAGCTAGACACTGAAGTTCTGCTACACAACCAAGGGCCCCGGGTTTCTGCCTACAATGGGCCATTGCTTTAAATCTGACTGAGGGCCTTTCAGATCTTTATAGTGATCCAGCTGGGTTCTGTAAGCAAGTGAGTGCTGGAGAAAGAAGAGGAGCTGTATATAGAGACTGTATATAGGAGTTGTCCCTGAAGTTGTTGTTGAAGTCAATGGGCATCCTATAACCTCCCATCCCTATCCAAGTTATTACCCTCAATAAATACCAAAAACAAAGTCACGGACTGTTCCATGGCTCAAGAGTGCCTGTGAAAATTTGGTGTGCCCAGCTGTGCAGGGTGGGGGATCCCAGCTCCTTAGGGGGTGGGCTGCAATAGCATATGAAGCCAGATACTCAGTGTTCTCTTCAAGATGAATCTTTATTGGCTACATATAAAATGACACAGTATACAGTATACAGATTGGCCAATACAGCTATGAGGAAGGCTGTATTGGCCAAAACGTGTCAACAGTCAGTATACTGTGTCATTTTATAAGTAGCCAATAAAGATTGATCTTGAAGAGGACACTGAATAGCTGGCTGCATTTGCTATGGATCACATAATAGGTAGCAAGCAAGCAGCACAATGCTCAGGTGTGAGCGGGCCTATTGAGAATAATAGGATTTGTCATCTTGAGCATTGTTGGGAATTACATTGCTGCTTCGGGAATCATGCTATAAAACGGTCAGGTGTGAATG
Organism: Lithobates sylvaticus; assembly: GCA_028564925.1. Taxonomy (NCBI): domain Eukaryota; kingdom Metazoa; phylum Chordata; class Amphibia; order Anura; family Ranidae; genus Lithobates; species Lithobates sylvaticus. The sequence continues at coordinate 24,823,914 of CM053031.1, forward strand.
GGGGCTGCAGGAACTATAAGTCCCATCATGCTCTGCTGCCTGGCTGGCATTAAAAGGATCCTCAACCCTGGTTCATCCACCAAAACCAGCCTAATAGTGGGGCATAATTTCTCCCATTGACACCAACCATGAGACACTATTCGCCTCACTGATACCAACGATGGGGCATAGATCCTCCCACTGATATAAACAAACAATGCTAGTGGAAGGAACAGTGCCTCCTCATTGGTGTCAGTGGGAGGAATAATGCCCCATCTGTGATTTCAGAGGGAGGAATAATGTTAAATAATTTATATCAGTGGGAGGGAGCAAGAAGAGGTGAGTAAGTAGCCCCTTACTATGCCTTGTAATGATAAATTAAAGTAAATGGTCACTATAAGACAAATTGGTTTTGTGTCAACTATATACTGTGTACAATATACTGTATATATGTATATGTGTGTGTGTGTGTCACCCTTTCAGACCCGATAGGCTGCAAGCAAGGGTAGGTAAATTTAGTTCTGTTTGCCTCCACTGTATTCTGTGAAGCAGTTTGTGATTGCTTTGGGCTGCTCTGGACTCTGCAGACTGCAGCTTTGATTGCTCTCCCCTGTCTTTTAGAGGATTCCATAATATAGTGAGTTGGGAGGATACAAATCAGCAGTTTGAATATTTTATGTGGTCTCAACCAATCCCTGGGGGGGAGGGTGCCCAGTAGGTGGCTGCAGAGTGCATAAAGTGTCTGGGGTTTGAGGCAGCGCTGTTCTTGTCCAGAAGGAAAGTTCCCAGCCTGAAGGGCTACTACCCTTCCAGGCAGACCATCTGAAAATATGCCTGTGTTCACCGAGGTCCCAACGTCTGCTTAGCTGGTGGACTACATGCTGAGACTTGCTGCAGCTATACAATGGATTTTCTTCTGAGGATCTGGTCTGGAAAGTTCCCTAACGAAAGCCTTTGGATATTCTAAGGTGGCATCCAAGTATCCAAGGACACTGTAAATACAGACCTGTATGTTGGATCCTAGTGTCTACTGTCACTGCTGCAGCCTCTTGTGTATTAAAGTGAAAGTTAGCCTTGCCTGGGACATTGCATTTGGTGTCTCAGTGCTGTCCATAGCTAGGACTATAACTGAAGGAACTGTTCCAAGCAGTAGCTACAGAGTGAAGAGGGTCCTTTGTGTTACTCTTCAGGATTCTAGAGTATCCAACAGCTCCTTACGTTCTATCCCAGTTATTCAGCAATACGTTTAAAAGAAAAGCAACTGGTTTGGCAGAAGCAATGTATTAAAGATGAATATTATGCCAAGATTGCTCTACCTTTTACAAGCTCTACCAGTAAAGATACCACGGAACTTCTTCCGTAAGATGCGCACAGTCTTTATTAAATATATCTGGCATGGCAAACCCTCACGGCTCAAAAGCTCCCTATTACAAAGGCCAAAACTCAGAGGAGGCATGGGCTGGTGCAGACACAAATCACACAAGTTATGGGTCAGCCTGGAGCAAGACTCCGTCCTGTTACCTCTGGAGGGCTTGCCCTGGAGTGGAGCGGGGACTTCCAGACTCTCCCTCTCCCACCCGTTAATTGAGCCCACTCTACAAGAACTTCATAGATACTTTAAAATAGCAGACACGCCCAGTTTTCCCTCACCGCTGACACCTATAATCGGACATCCAGACTTTTTACCGGGTCTCTCTGATAAGTCCTTCCGGTTACACCCAGAACAGAGACTGGTCAGAGCCTCCGCCTTTTGCGGCCCTTCAGATTGGAGTGACCCTTCAAATATATATCCTGGCTTTGAGTCCTCTGGACTGGGAAGATGGAGGACCTTACAACTCTTGCACTTTCTCAGATCCCTGCCGGAAATTGAGGGCTTCCGCAGACCACTCACACCCTTTGAGGATTTGTGCCTGGGAGGGGAACCAATTCGGAGGTCCCTTTCCTGCTCTTACAATATCTTGCTGATGAATACTTCCCTACATGAGCCCCCGTACCTGAGGAAGTGGGAGAGGGATCTCAACATCACGTTCACTGAAGCTCAAAAAAATAGAATCCTCTTCTTTGCGCATAAGTCCTCCTTATGTAGCAAATACCAAGAAATTACATACAAATTACTGACGCGTTGGTACAGGACCCCAGCTGTGCTAGCGTCCATATTTCCGGGACATAGCCCCTTATGTTGGAGATGTGGCACACAGAATGGCACAATACTACACATTTTCTGGGAATGCGCAGTTCTGACACCCTTCTGGAGACAGGTATTAGGAATTATTCATAAACTCACTGATATAGATTTGCAAGACAACCCAGCAGCAATATTGCTGAACCTGACTCCAATGTCGAGTAAGCGTTACCGTAAATCCCTATTAAAACACCTACTGAATGCAGCCAGGGCGTGTATCCCCAGTATGTGGAAGCAGCAGTCCCCCCCGACAGTGAAACAGTGGTTTGCGAGGATTAGCGATATTCAGCGGATGGAAAGCCTTACAGCAGCCCTGGGGGACAGGGAGGAAGAACATAACACGCGATGGACATATTGGGATCTGTTTCGGTATTCAGACAGCTACAAGTCCTACATTTAACCAGGCAGTCCTTGGGCAGATTAGGGCTAGGGGTCGTTGGCCCCGCCAGGGCAACACTCTCACTTCTTCTCCCTCTGCTTTCCCCATTCTTACTCCCCTTTATTGCTATCCTTTCCCTTCTCTAGGGACACCAATGGTGTTACCCACCCCTTTTTCCCATAAATAAGAAAATCCCCTGGAATGCGATACCCCACTTTGGCACCACTCCCATACTCCTAGGAGTGAGTCCCATACCTTAGACGAAAGACGACAATTGGACCCAGCTTACTGAAATGGGCTAACTTAATATCCGACCAAGAGGGATAAACCAGTATCGTCCCTCAGAGAGTCCCACGCCACTCGGTTGGTCATATTAAATATGTAACACAGCTTCCCCCTGGACAGAAGGTCGCTCATACTGTCCGGGTGGTACTGTAAGATAATTATAGTTGAAATCTTTTAACCATAAATTGTTGCTATACCAACATGTTCTGACAGATCTTAGTTCTTTATCTTATCAATATACATAGACGTGTGTGGGTTCTCATGAATGTTCAATAACGGACACAGATAATTGTTATGTCGTCTTACTTTGTATACTTGTATATTCAGCATTCTTTAAATAAAAAGTAAAAAAAAAAAAAAGAAAAGCAACCCCTAGGCTGTTTATTGAACCTTGAGAGTGACTGTTACCGTGTGCCTGGCTGCTGCTACCCTGAACTGGAGAAGGTACCCGGGGGAAATCAGCGGCCCTTTTGAGGGGTGAGCACTACATATACTGTATATTACCTAAAAACAGTGGTCCCCAGATACAATTTTTGATGTTGACCTGGCTGCACACATCAATGAAGATGCATCATCCAGTGGAGGTAGTTGGGCATTCTCAAGATCTTACACAAGCATACCTCCCAACTTTTTGAGATGGAATGAGGGACACCTATCAGCAAAAGTATGCAGGCAAAGGACACACCCCTTGCCATGCCCCCTTAAAGGGGAATTGTACAAAAAAAAAAAAAAACACGATTGGTTAACCCCACAAGTGCTTTTTTTTACCACTACTATGCCTTTATATTGGCTTTTGGAATTTACAAATGTCGCAATTTAGAAATCAGATGAAAGGTTTAGCGCTGGAAAACCCCTTTTGATACATAAAAAGTGCATTTTATATACAACTATATAGATCTGACCAAAATGAGGGACAAATGAGGAGGAATGAGGGACAGAGGGACATTGCTCCATCCATCAGGGATAGTCCCTCAAAATCAGGGACAGTTGGGAGCTATGCACAAGCAGATCCAATAATGAAGAGTTTTATTTAGATGACCAACAGCCCACATTTTTACTACATCTTCCAAAGTGATGCACTAAACAATATACTGTATACCCCACCACTCATCAAAAAAACAACCCCTGACACTTATGTTCTAACCCCCATCATATGATAAATGCATATTAAAAACACTGCTAACAGCAACACTATAGTATAGTGCAATAGGCACCAGCTATTTTAGGCAAACGCATGTGTCATGCATCTCACGGAGGGGAACGACATCACTGTTGGGGTTACTCTTTTAATGAGTAAGGTATTTATTGTTTGGTAAATCACTTTGATAGTTGCCTTGATACAGGTGGGCTGTGTCCGACTATAACAGCAGTCACTTAATTACAACTCTTCATAATTGGATCTGCTTGTGTGAAATTCCGAGGGTCTCAACCTCCTTCACTTGAGTACATCAAGGCAAAAATAAAAAATGCAGTACATCTCTGCACATACATGAACGTTTCCACTTGTTTTATCCGTGTGAAGGCCCTGCAAGTATAGAAAGATACCTGTTACCTGCCAGAAATACACTTCTGTTTTGCTGGGCGGGGTTTACACGTGACGCCTTTTACGCTATCTGACTGCCGGAACGCCGGTGTTTGGAGATTGCCTGCACAGGAAACTTCTCTGTGCATCTTTTAATGCGATTTTACTGTGGAAAATATGTAAGTGCACTTCTATTATTAAAGATACAGATTTTTTAACCGCTTGCCGACCGCCTCGCGCAGATATACTGCGGCAGAAGGGCACGTATAGGCAAACTAACGTACCTGTGCACGTGGCCCTTGAAGAGGCGGCCTGCGGCAAGCTCCGTGAGTCCGGTCGTGGATCCCGCGGACTCGATCACCGCGGGGATACCCGCGATCGTCTCACAGAGAGGAAGAACGGGGAGATGCTAATGTAAACAAGCATCTCCCCGTTCTGCCTAGTGACAGTGTCACTGATCTCTGCTCCCTGTGATCGGGAGCAGAGATCAGTGACGTGCCACACGTAGCCACGCCCCCCCCCACAGTTAGCAACATGCCCCTAGGACACACTTAACCCCTACACTGCCCCCTAGTGGTTAACCCCTTCACTGCCAGTGTCATTTACACAGGAATCAGTGCCTTTGTACCGCACTGATTGCTATATAAATGACAATGGTCCCAAAAATGTGTCAAAAATGTCCGATGTGTCCTCCATAATGTCACAGTCACGATAAAAATTGCTGATCGCTGCCATTACTAGTAAAAAAAAAAAATCTTAATAAAAATTCCATAAAACTATCCCCTATGTTGTAAAAACTATAACTTTTGCGCAAACCAATCAATAATCGCTTATTGCGATTTTTTTTTACCAAAAATATATAGAAGAATACGTATCGGCCTAAACTGAGGGAAAGTAATGTTTTTTTATATATTTTTGGGGGATATTTATTATAGCAAAATGTAAAAAATAATGTGTTTTTTTCAAAATTGTCGCTCTTTTTTTGTTTATAGCGCAAAAAATAAAAACCGCAGGGTGCGATCAAATACCACCAAAAGAAAGCTCTATTTGTGGGAAAGAAAGGACATCAATTTTGTTTGGGAGCCACGTTGCACGACCGCGCAGTTGTCAGTTAAAGCGACGCAGTGCCGAATTGCAAAAAGTGCTCTGGTCAGGAAGGGGGTAAATTCTTCCGGGGCTGAAGTGGTTAAACATATCGTGCTATGAGATATTGTTTTTTTTTGCTTTGCATTACATTGCTGGGAGACTTCGCAGCAAGAGGATGAGGAGTGACAGGTTATTTTAAATGCACTGTTGACCATTTAATATGGTCCACACTATCTGGTAAGAAGCCAACCTTATCTTATATCACTGTGGTGATCAGCTTTGGATGTAACAACTGTCTGTTTCTTGGATTTCCTGTATTTATTGGATAAGAGCGGCATTCACTTGCACTTGTATATGGGACTAAGCTGCTGCATTTGTAAGTTTCAAAAGCCAATATAAAGTATTGGTAAAAAAAAACACTACTAATTTTTTTGGTATAATTCTCCTTTAAGGGGGCGTGGCAGTGGGGTGTGTCCTATGCCTTCATACTTATGCTAATATGTGTCCCTCATTCCCATCTGAAAAAGTTGGGCGATATGATGTAACCCTTGCAGCGTGAGGATGCCCCCCTGCAAGGGCACATTTTGTATCATTCCCAAAGTTCAGCTATAAGCAAGGATGCTAATGCCATCTCTTGATTTACATTTGACCACTAGAGGGTGCACTTACACATATCTATATGGCATGCTATAAACAGACTAAAGCCCCATACACACGGTCGGATTTTCCGACGGAAAATGTCCTATCGGACAATGTTGTCGGAAATTCCGACCGTGTGTAGGCTCCATCGGACATTTTCCATCGGATTTTCCGACGGACAAAGTTTTATCTCCTGCTCTCAAATTTTCCGACAACAAAGTCCTATCGGACTTTTTCCGATCGTGTGTAGCGAATTCCGACGGACAAAGTGCCACGCATGCTCAGATCACATTACAAGACCAAAGCTATTGGCTACTAGCCTCTACGTAGTCCCGTCGTAGGCAACAAACGTCACCACGTTCAGAATGATCGGATTTTCCGACAACTTTGTCCGACCGTGTGTATGCAACACCAGTGTCGGACTAAATCCGTCGGAAAAAATCCGATGGATTTTGTGGTCGGATTTTCCGACCGTTTGTACGGGGCATAAGTGAAAATTCGAAAGAGGTAAAACTACTTTCAGCTAGCAAATGCAATAATAACTCCAAAGGTGTACTGAAAAACCACAAGTTTTCTGCTAAATGATTTCCTCAGTAAGGAACAAACATGTACAGACAGGTGACTGCTGTGTACAGTAACAGGGAGGGGGGTCTGTCGATTCGCAGCTCCCGTGTCGGGGCCACAGCGGGGCCCTTTTTCTAGAGGCTGTTCTCACAGCATGACGGACTAAGGTCCCTGTGCTGTATTGAGCTGTACCTTCAAAGAGCATGAGCAAATGGAGGAGCTGAAATAGCGGAGCCACCAGAAGGTAGACAAGAAGGTGAAGTCTGAGATAACAGCCTCGGCGAGAACCGAAGGACTGTGGGGAGTCCGCCATGTTACTACACAGAGGGGTCAGAGGGGTCTGCGATTTTTTTTTTAATATTTTTTTTTAGCTTTGTTTTTTTCTTTGCAAAAGCTTGCTCCTTCTCCCGTGGGTATTAGACACCATAAGCTGTAGACATAATCTAACAGAGGCGAAGACCACAATTCAGACGTTGGGCTCAGGTGTGAAATAATTATTTATTTTCAGATTTGGCTACAGATATAATCTAGTAAAGCTACATTCACAAAGGTGCTGGGTGCATCTAAATCCTAATGTGACCCTAAGTAGATCTAATGGGATGGGATAGCACTGTAGATCATAAACATCAATGCTCATATTTTGGGCCAAATATATGCCCAAATATCGGCAACAATTTTTTGGGGGTGAAAACCTCTCAAAGAACATTGTCACTGCTGAAGGGTTGCATGCTTGATCGTCTTAGTTATATCATGGCTACCCGTCCGCATGCTTTCAGGACCTAGATCCCCCTGCTGGTGGCACTGTGCTTCCCAGAGCGGGAGGTTGTAGTTCCGGTGTCTGCCAATGGGTGTCTCCCAGCAGTCAGCAGATTCTAGTAATCAGTCTCCACCTGATGCTGGCTGCTGGGAAGGTATTTAGTCCTCTACTATTACACTTTACTTCAGTGTTTTGCTTTACCAACCAGAAACCCCCACTTTAACCACTTGCCAACTGCCCTATAGAAGATATACTGCTACAGGGCGATCACTGTGCTCAGGATCACATATATATATTTCGTTATTTCGGATAATTCAGAACTTCAGATAAATCTGTATTCGTTACGTTCACAAACAGCCAAATTTGAAAGGAAATTCCAATACCTATAATTTAATAGTTAGTTATTATTTCGAATTTTACTGATTTTCTTTTTTTCAGATTTTCGAATTTTTGGGTTTTTCGGAATTCGAAAATTCAGAAATTAAAAAATCCGAAAATTCGAAAATCTGAAAAAAAGAAAATCAGTAAAATTCGAAATATTAACTTTTTTTCGAATTTTTGAATTCCAAATTTTCGAATTCTGAAAATTTGAAAATTTGGAAATGTGAAAATCCGAATTTCCAAAAAAGCATAAAAACGAATGAAACGAAAACAAACACATTTTTTGTCATTGCACACATTACACACGGTCGGAATTCTCGTCGGAAAAAGCTCTGATGGTTTTCCCGTCGGAATTCCGACGGAATTTTTGCTCAAACTGTCTTGCCTACACACGGTCACACCAAATTCCGACGGTCAATAACACCACGCCTTAAAAAACGTTCGACTGAACTATAAAAGGGAAGTTTAATGCTACTGAGCATGCGTCAAATTGTTTCCGAGCATGTGTCGGAATTTTGCGTGTCGGAATTGCATACACACGATCGGAAAATCCGATAGAAAGGTTTTCCGTCGGAAAAATTGAGAACAGGTTCTCAATCCAAAGTCCGTCGGATACTCCGACAGAAAAAGACCGATGGGCATACACACGGTTGGAAAATCCGATGAAAAGCTCCCATCGAACTGTTTTCATCAGAAATTCCGACCGTGTGTACGCGGCATAAAAGATAGAGCATATTTTTAGCACTGATCGCAGTATTAGTGTCACTGGTCCCCAAAAAAGTGTCCGATTTGTCCACCACAATATCGCAGTTCTGCTGATCACCGTCATTACTAGTAAAAAAAATGAATTAAAAATTCCATGAACGTATCTCGCTATAACTAACTATAACCAATCAATATACGCTTATTGGGATTTTTATTTTTTTTACCAAAAATATGTACACACATATTGGCCTAAATTGATAAAGAATTTCGATTTTTATTGGATATATTTTATAGCAGAAAGTAAAAAAATATTGTTTTTTTTTTTCTAAAAAATTGTCGGCCTTTTTTTTTCTTTTTGTTTATAGCGCAAAAAATAAAAAAAAGGCAGAGATGATCAAATGCCACCAAAAGAAAGCTCTATTTGTGGGAAAATAATGACATCAATTTAATTTGGGCACAGCATCGCAAGCTCGCGCAATTTTCAGTTAAAGAAACGCAGTGCCGTATCGCAAAAAATGGCCTGGTCGTGAAGTGGGGTAAATCTTCCGGAGCTGAAGTGGTTAAAAAAGAGACATTTAACCCTCCTAGTGCTCATACTACATATAAACTCAGTTTCAGCACCTTGGAGAGCTATCGGAGGGTTGTATCTATTGCCTGCAGGGCAAAACCCATTCTTCACAGTTGCTGTACAAGTGAGATTTGACGGTTGTTCTCTGGCTGCTGCACTCATTCATCATATTGTAAATAAGATGAACATGATTATGGAATGTCATCACATCTCACTTATGCAAATGTTAGCAAAAGATTTACTGAAAGAATTTTCCAGTAAATCCATCATAAATATACCCCTCACTATGGGGGGGCCATGCCTTTAGCTACAGTCTACCTATCCCAATTTAGTGTTGTTTACAGCCTGAACTTTGTTTATATTATCTGTGATTGCTAATTTTCTCATACATTCAGGACATTGATTATTTCCGCCTGCTTGCATTTGAGTTGTCTCCTAGGGCTTGGCCCCAGCCAGGGACCTGTGACATGATCAAAGAAATTTAAAGGGGTTGTAAAGGTTAGTTTTTTATTTTCTAAATAGGTTCCTTTAAGCTAGTGCATTGTTGGTTCACTTACCCTTTCCTTCGATTTCCCTTCTAAATGTTTTTTTTTCCTTTGTTTTCTTTGTCTGAATTTCTCACTTCCTGTTCCTCCTCAGTAAGCTGTTCTGGCTGACTAAACACCGCTCGGATGATGGTGTGAAGTTTACTGAGGAGAAACAGGAAGTGAGAAATTCAGACAAAGAAAAAGAACATTTAGAAGGGAAATCGAAGGAAAAGGTAAGTGACCCATCAATGCACTAGCTTAACCACTTACCCACTGGGCACTTAACCCCCCTTCCTAACCAGACCAATTTTCAGCATTCGGTGCTCTCACACTTTGAATGACAATTACTCAGTCATGCAACACTGTACCCAAATGAATTTTGTGTCCTTTTTTTCACACAAATAGAGCTTTCTTTTGGTGGTATTTAATCACTGCTGGGTTTTTTAATTTTTGCGCTATAAATCAAAAAATACTAAAAATTCGGTAAAAAAAAAAAAATTCTTTGTTTCTATTAAAATTTATTGCAGAGTATTGGCAGAGTATTGGCAGAGCATTGGCGAGTATTGGCAGAGTATTGGCGAGTATTGGCAGAGTATTGGCAGAGTATTGGCGAGTATTGGCTGAGTATTGGCAGAGTATTGGCAGAGTATTGGCAGAGTATTGGCAGAGTATTGGCGAGTACTGGCGAGTATTGGCAGAGTATTGCAGTGTTGCAGTGTTCCACAGTATTGCACAGTATTGATAGAGCATTGCACAGTGGTGGCAGAGTAGGCAGTGTATTGCACAGTGGTGGCAGAGTATTGCACAATGGTGGCAGAGTATTGCACAATGGTGGCAGAGTATTGCACAGTGGTGGCAGAGTAGGCAGTGTATTGCACAGTGGTGGCAGAGTATTGCACAGTGGTGGCAGAGTATTGCACAGTGGTGGCAGAGTAGGCAGTGTATTGCGCAGTGGTGGCAGTGTATTGCTGTCACTGACCAGCGCTGTGGGCACTACACATCCAGCCCACAGCGCTGGTCCCATCTCATCCCTTTCCGCTTCTCCCCTCTCACTGTACCGATCGGTACAGAGAGGGGAGGGAGAAACCGGCGTCATGACGTGACGCCGGTTTGTGTACATGTGATCGCTCCGTCATTTGACGGAGCGATCACGTGGTAAACGGCCGCTATCAGCGGCTGTTTACCGTGATCCGTGATGCGCCGGGTCCTTGGGACCCGGCTGTCACGGATGTTCCCGGGAGCAAGTTTCTGGGAGGACGTCCACTCAGGATAAGCCGACAGCGCTGTAGCCGTCTTTCGGCTATGGCCCGGTCGGCATGTGGTTAAAGGAACCTATTTAGAAAATAAAAAACTAACCTTTACAACCCGTTTAAGCTCGCCTGTGCTAAGGTTTAAGGACATGACTATGGAGGATGACAACCCAAAGGGAGCATCTTTAGAGGAGTCTTCTATGCTGAAGAGTGTCCAGGAGAGCTTAGGTCAGTGATGGCGAACCTTGGAACCCCGGATGTTTTAGAACTACATTTCCCATGATGCTCATGCGATCTGCAGTGTAGTTTAGCATCATGGCAAATGTAGTTCCAAAACATCTGGGGCGCCAAGGTTCGCCATCACTGGCTTAGGGCAAGCTACTGCCAAATAGACATTGCATGGAGACCTCTTAATTCAAATCTTTAAAGTGGATGTCATAATGTAGAGAATAATATTTCCTTTCATTTGAGCCCAGTCTTGCCACACAGATTTACTCCAGCCCTGAGAAATCCTCTTTTACTGTTCAGTTAGAAATATCTTGACAAAGTGCTGAAAACTTTGTCAAAAGCGCCCCCTTGCTGTGAGTGACGGGTGATTTACATATCTCATGCACTAGCCTGAGTCAGGCACAGACCACAGATCCACAGACCAGAGTGAAAGAAAATGTATTCTCAAGTGAACAGTAAGAAGAATATAGGGGAGATGTATGTAGTCAGAGTTGGGCAGAGTAGAACATGCAGTGATCTGATGATTGTTATAGTGCAGTGTGTGTGTCTGAGGTCACCTGATCACAGATAACATTCCTTTTCATCACCAGGATTTGTTATGTGGGGGAGGGGTGAATTTCTCACTTTTTATAATTACACAGGATGTGCCTGTCTCAGGCTAGTGCATGAGATATGTAAATCACCTGTCACTCACAGCAAGGGGGCGTTTTTGACAAAGTTTTCAGCACTTTGTCAAGATATTTCTAACTGAACAATAAAAGAGGATTTCTCAGGGCTGGAGTAAATCTGTGTGGCAAGACTGGGCTCAAATGAAAGGAAATCTTATTCTCTACATTATGAAATTTTGGGGTTTACATCCACTGTAAGGCACAGTCACTACTCTCACATATAGGGTCACTGTTATTTAATTTGGCCGCTCTCAAAGAGCCAACTAATTGTTAAAGGTCAGCTACACACAGTGACTGAACTCACGTCTCTTACATCTGGCAGTAGTCGTCTCGCTATGCCACCAGGGATGCCGGACCGCTCCCTACCTGATTCCTTAGACAACCTTGCCTTGTGTCTTGTTTCTCTTGAACTCTTTATTCATCCCATGGACTTCCTATTTAAAGCGGTAGTAAATCGCATCCAAAAAAACTAAAAAGTTTAAGTCACATTGTGCTAATATGCATCACATACTAGCACATTATGACAGACTTACCTGAAAACGAAGCCCTCCAGCAGCGTGTTGTCAATGCTGAAGGCGTGTCAAGAAAGGCGTCCAGGATCCCTGACTGCCGGTAGGAGAGTTGGCTATAGTGTCTCCATTAGAAGAGCCGCTCAGTGCGCGCGGGTGCGCGCACGGACGCACGGGAGCGCGCACGCACGCTGTTTGAGTCCGTTTGGCGCCAGGAGCGCTATTTAAAGAAGATCTTGGCCATGCCATCTTGCTGTCCGGTCTACAGCGTTCCAGTGACCCCCAGCTACCAGCTATCCTTGTGCTACCTGACTTCTGTTACCTGATTCCACTACCCGGCTTGTTCCCGACCTTCCGTGCCTGCTGCCTGTCTCCGATCCCGGCTTGTCCCGACATCTCTTCTGCCTGTTCCTTTGGTTCCTTGTTGCCCGCCTGTTAACGACCCGGTCTGCTTCACGATTACGCCTTGCCTGCTGATTTTGTACCGCACCTGCCCGCCAGTGTTTGACCCGGCCTGCCTGTGACCTGCTTCCGTTCCGGACTCCAGTCTCTTCCGGCTATCCGCAGTTCCCATCTGCCAGCCTGCTACTATAGAGTTCCTGCCCTAGTTTCCTACTGGTCGTCCTACAGCATTCCAGACGTCCGGACCAGCCCTACATCTGTAACCTGCCAGGCACTTGTGCCCCTTTGTGCTTCCGAGCCCCTGTCTACTCTACCAGGGGTTCCCGAGCCGGAGGTATACGAGACGCCACTCCCTGCATTCGTGGGCTCAACCACCAGGTACGTGACAAGGCGCTTCTATCTTCACCCGGTCTTCCTTCCGGGTTTGCGTGCTTTGGCTATCTGATTGGCCGAGCCAGCAATGACGCATGCATGCTGGAGTCGCTGTTTATCACAAGGCTCTGAAGGAATGACACGGGTATGCCATTCCTTTATAGCGCATGCGCCGGCTGCATCTAAACGAAATATCTCCTAAACGGTGCAAGTTTAGGAGATATTTACAGTACCTAAATGTAAGACTTATTATAGGTTTACCTACAGGTAAAAATCATAAATGGGAGTTTACTCCCACTTCATGCATTTGCACTTCCTGTTTGCCAGATTATTGTGCTCTCTCTAGCAAATATCTTGCTCCTTGCTGTACCTGCAGCTGTCCTTATCTCCATTACTATTCATTACTGACCATGGCTTGTTCCTTGGCTAGGCTTTCACTAGATCCCAACCTGCAACCATTTGCTACCGACCTTTGGCTTATTCCTCGACTACGCTAATGCAACTTGCAGCCACTTATTACTGACCTTTTGGCTTGTTTACTGACTACGCTTCTGCTTGACAGCTATTGCCCCCTGGCTTCCTCAACTTGATGCCAGGGACCCCAAATTCGGTGTGCAAACCCAGTGGGTTTCTAGCATCAAGTGGCCCCGAAATATGGGGCCCCAAAGTCGGTTCAGAAAAATGTCATTCTCTGCTGCAGAAAAGTGCTTGACATTTTCCGACACCGAATTTGAGGCCCCATATCTTGGGGTCACTTAGTGCTAGGAACCCCAAATTTGGTATGCCAACCCAATGGAACTAGCACTAAAACATATCCAAATTAGGGGTTTCTAGCACCAAGTGGCCCTGAGATACAGGGGCCTAAATTCGGTCAAATATGTCCATCTGCAGCAATGTAATTTCGGGACCCTTTTTTTCCCCCAGTTTTTTGTGGTAAAATTAGGTGCCTCTGCTTATATTCGGGTCGGCTTATACTCTAGTATATACGGTATATGAAAAAATGGGGAATGGGTGGGAAGGAACCCGGAAATACAAGCCAACAAGAGCGTAGGGGAAGGGGGGGGGGGAGATTATAAGGCTCCACACTCCTCCTACAAATGCAGGCTAGCCAATGGCCAGCCTTCTAACATATCTTGTTGTCGGGGGGCAATGAGCAAGTCAAGGTTGTGGTTAGCGGCAAGTCAAAAGAACTGGTCACATCTACCCTGGTCATGACTGGCACCCAGCTTTTTGTTTTACTCCACAATAAGCTAAGGAACCTGACATGCCTTTCAAGCCGCTTGTGGGTCATCAATCACAGCCCAGGGGTAAGTTGGTGCTACAGTAAGCATAAATAGACATCTTTTTCCTTAAGCAAGTGCACCTTATGCCCCGTACACACTATAGGATTTTCCCACGGAAAATGTTCGATGGGAGCTTGTTGACGGAAATTCCGACCGCATGTAGCCTCCATCGGACATTTTCCATCTGAAATTCCATCACACAAAATTTGAGGTCTGGATCTCAAATTTTCCGACAACAAAATCCGTTGTAAATTCCGATCATGCGTACACAATTTCGACACACAAAGTTCCACGCATGCTCGGAATCAAGCAGAAGAGCCGCACTGGCTGAACTTAATTTTCCTCGGCTCGTTGTACATGTTGTACGTCACCACATTCTTGACGTTCGGAATTTCTGACAAGACTTGTGTGACCGTGTGTATGCAAGACAAGTTTGAGTCAACATCCGTCGGAGAAAAAAAAACATGGATTTTGTTGTCGGAAAATCCTATCGTGTGTACGCGGTAGACATGGGAGCCGTCAAAAAATTTGTTTTGTTTCGTTCCGTTTCGTATAAAAAAAAAAAATCATAATTCGTGTACGAAATTGAATTCGGATTCATACGAAATACGAATTTCGTACGAATCGTTACGAATCGTTGCGAATCGTTACGAATATCGACACTCTACAAATAATAACGAATTATCCAAAAACGTATTAATGTTACATAACACAAGTCTATTGTCTATTGTTCACCAATCACTCAGAGGAAGTACGAAATACGAAATTTTGTTTCCTAATACGAAATTTCGTTTACGAATACAAAATTTGGTATTTTGTACTTCCTCTGAGTGATTGGTGAACAATAGACAATAGACTTGTGTCATGTAACGTTAATACGTTTTCGTATAATTTGTTATTATTCGTAGAGTGTCGATATTCGTTATACTGAATCTCGAATTCATTCGAATCATTCGTTATTATCCACTACAATTTCTTTTTTTTTTTGGATCCGAAATTCGTAAACGAAATTTCGTATTTCGTACAGAATTCGTATTCGGAAAAATTCATAATTCGGATTCGTACGAATGTACGAATTTTGAAAAATTCGTACGAATTTCCGATTCGTACGAAACTAATCGCACATGTCTAGTACGCGGCATTAGAATGGTCGACCCACATGGGACCCGAGCAATAGTTCCATTTTCTCAGGTCTCTACATGCCATGTGCATGTAGAACATATCGCAGGCATCCTGCACCTGTCCTTTGCTTGCTGCGTTGAGATCCGAGAGCGTTAATCACAGCACTGACCTCGAATAGTCTACCATTTAAAAAGCACACCGGCCTCAGGTAAAAGGTACCCCTTTATATCTCCTATCTGGCAGTGCAGAGTCTGCCTACTGCAGAGCTATAATTGTATTTGAGACTACAGCTATCCTTTAATGTTTCTGATAAGGCTTGCAGCAGTTTTTAATGTATCTGAATTGAATTGAAAGCGCGTTCTCTGTCATTTCCTACAAACGCTCCCCCCCCCCCCCCCGTCTCCTTCTTTTTCAGGAATACCTCTTTGATATTACTAACCTTATGGGAGGAACAGCGTAACTACCTATAACAAGTGAAATTAGGGATAAAAAGGGATGACAGGTCCCCCTTCTTAAAGGGGGCATCTTATAGACCCGAAAAAAGTCTGCTTGTCATTTTTTTTATTTTTTTTGGACTTCTGTGATCAAAAAGGATATTGGGGGACTGGAGAAAGTGCAGAGAAGGGCAACCAAACTAATAAGAGGCATGGAGGAGATCAGCTATAAGGAAAGATTAGAGGAACTGAATTTATTCACTCTTGATAAGAGGAGAATAAGGGGGGATATGATCAACATGTACAAATATATAAGGGGTCCATATAGTGAACTTGGTGTTGAGTTATTCACTTTACGGTCATCACAGAGGACAAGGGGGCGCTCTTTACGTCTAGAAGAAAAGAGATTTCATCTCCAAATACGGAAAGGTTTCTTCACAGTAAGAGCTGTGAAAATGTGGAATAGACTCCCTCCAGAGGTGGTTCTGGCCAACTCAGTACAGGGGGTCCTTTCCTAAATGTACATAATATAACTGGGTACTGACATTTATAGGTAGTGTTGATCCGGGAAAAATACGATTGCCTCTTGGGGGATCAGGAAGGGATTTTTTTCCCCTGCTGTAGCAGATTGGAGCATGCTCTGCTGGTTTTTTTTTTTTGCCTTCCTCTGGATCAACTGTGGGTATAGAATTGGATATATTGGATTGTACGATATTTTTTATTTTTTATTATTTATTTTTTTATGGTTGAACTGGATAGTCTTTTTTCAGCCTAGCTAACTATGTAACTATGTACTATGTAACTATGTGATAAAAGAAATATACAGTACAGGGTATGGTACTCTAATTCTCCTTTCACCTTTCAGCAATAAAAACGTGATTAAAACTGTATTAAACCCAAAAGCAAACGTTTATTATATTATATATACACATATACATTATATTATATATTACAACTTTCAGACAAGCTTTAAAAATTCTGCACTTTGAATGGATGTAGAGAAGAGAAGATTGCAGATAAACAGGTACAACATATGTAGGAGGATTTGTTTCATCTCTGTGTATCACCTGAGGCCAGGCACTGCACTGGGTAAGGGATTAGAACCTATACAAATACTGTTTCAACAGCTGTATTTCACCTCGGTCCTGAGGAAGTGGGGCATGGTCTGTGAAACGTGTCGACAAAAAATGACAAAAAATTTGTTTATGAAAAGACCCAAGGCTGTACATGTGATCACAAAAAATAATTTGTACAACATCAGATAGGCACAGATATGTTCATTTTATAGATGTACATTCACTAAAATTTTCTGTTTCAATCTTTTTATATTAACCACTTCAGCCCCGGACCAATTGGCAGCCAAAGGACCAGGCCCCTTTTTGTGATTCGGCACTGCGTCGCTTTAACTGACAATTGCGCGGTCGTGTGACGTGGCTCCCAAACAAAATTGATGTCCTTTTTTGCCCACAAATAGAACTTTCTTTTGGTGGTATTTGATCGCCCCTGCATTTTTTTTTTTTGCGCTATAAACAAAAATAGAGCGACAATTTTGAAAACAATGCAATATTTTTTGCTTTTTGCTATAATAACTACCCCCAAAAAATATATAAAAAAACATTTTTTTTTCCTCAGTTTAGGCCGATACGTATTCTTCTACATATTTTTGGTAAAAAAAAATCGCAATTAGCGATTATTGATTGGTTTGCGCAAAAGTTATAGCGTTTACAAAATAGGGGATAGTTTTATAGCATTTTTATTAATATTTTTTTTTTTACTAGTAATGGCGGCGATCAGCGATTTTTATTGTGACTGCGACATTATGGCGGACACATCGGACATTTTTGACACATTTTTGGGCCTCTTAGTTCCAGTGAAGGGAACTCTTAAAGCGTCACCATACCAAGACATTTTGGACAATTTCTTGCTCCCAACTTTGTAGGAACAGTTTGAGGACGGCACATTTTTTTGTTCTGAAAATGCCCCCATCAGCTTATACTCGAGTCAAGCACTTTTCTGCAGCAGAGAAAGACATTTTTCGACACGACTTTGGGGCCTTGTATTTCTACACACTACACTACAACATATCCAAGATGGGGTTCCTAGCACCAAGTGGCCCCGAGATACGGGGCCCCAAAGTTGGGTCGGAAAATGTCATTCTCTGCTGCAGAAAAGTGCTTGACATTTTCCGAACCGAATTTGGGGCCCCGTATCTCGGGCCACTTGGCGCTAGGAACCCCAAATTTGGTGTGCAAACCCAGTGGAACCAACACTACAATATATCAGATGGGGCTCCTAGCACCAAGTGGCCTCGAGATACGGGGCCCCAAAGTCGGGTCGGAAAATGTCATTCTCTGCTGCAGAAAAGTGCTTGACATTTTCCGAACTGAATTTGGGGCCCCGTATCTCGGGGCCACTTGGTGCTAGGGACCCCATATTTGGTGTGCAAACCCGGTGGAACTACAACATATCCAAGATGGGGGTTCCTATCACTAAGTGACCCCGAGATACAGGGCCCCAAAGTCGGTCAACTGTGTCCATCTGCAGCAATGTCATTTCGGGACCCTTTGGGTCCAGAGACCCCAAATTTTGGCTGCAGCTAGGGGGCATCTGGAACCCTTAACTACCAAGTTTGAAGTTTGGGGGACCTATGGCTACAAATGGGCACAGTGAGGCTGCAAATGGGCATTGTCAGTGGCGTCACTAGGGTTGGTGTCACCTGGTGCGGTATAACATGGTGTCACCCCCCCCCCCCCAATAATTTTTTTCCCCCTAAAATATTTCCCCCTATTTTCCACCATAAAATATTATTCATAGCTGTAGCAGATCACCTTGCACCCCCCGCCCCCCCCCCCCCCCCTATCATACTTGCATAGCCATAATCCATATATATACACATTATTATCCACCATAAAATATTATTCATAGCTGTAGCAGATCACCTTGCACCCCCGCCCCCCCCCCCCCCTATCATACTTGCATAGCCATAATCCATATATATACACATTATTATCCACCATAAAATATTATTCATAGCTGTAGCAGATCACCTTGCCCCCCCGCCCCCCCCCCCCATCATACTTGCATAGCCATAATCCATATATATCCATTATTATCCACCATAAATATTCATAGCTGTAGCAGATAACCTTGCACCCCCGCCCCCCCCCCCCCCCCTATCATACTTGCATAGCCATAATCCATATATATACACATTATTATTCACCATAAAATATTATTCATAGCTGTAGCAGATCACCTTGCACCCCCGCCCCCCCCCCCCCCCCCCCCCCCCCCCCCCCCTATCATACTTGCATAGCCATAATCCATATATATCCATTATTATCCACCATAAATTTTCATAGCTGTAGCAGATCACCTTGCACCCCCCCCCCCCCCCCCCCCCTATCATACTTGCATAGCCATAATCCATATATATCCATTATTATCCACCATAAATATTCATAGCTGTAGCAGATCACCTTGCACCCCCCCCGCCCCCCCCCCCCCCCCTATCATACTTGCATAGCCATAATCCATATATATACACATTATTATCCACCATAAAATATTATTCATAGCTGTAGCAGATCACCTTGCACCCCCCCCCCCCCCCCCCCCCCCCCCATCATACTTGCATAGCCATAATCCATATATATCCATTATTATCCACCATAAATATTCATAGCTGTAGCAGATCACCTTGCACCCCCCCCCCCCCCCCCCCCCCCCCCCATCATACTTGCATAGCCATAAAATTAAAAGGTCAGCCAGGGTGGCGGCGCCAGACACTGAGAGTCCTCCCTCCTCCTCCCACCAGCTCTTTGGTGGCGTGTCTGTGTGGGTAGTGGGTACCATGGCGACCCCCCCCCCCCCCGCCGGCGGCCCCCCCACCACACACAACTCAGCTGCCTGTCTCAGCAACCTGGCTGGGCTGGCTTGGATCCCCCGCCCCCCCCCCTACCTGATTACAATAAGGGCGCCGGGCGTCTGGAGAGGAGGCTCAGGAGGGCAGCTTAACTTCCAGCTGCCGTGCCGCCCGGGCGGAGCAGAGACACAGTGTTGTGACGTCACGTCATCAGCCTGTGTCTGCACTCCACACTCCACACTGAGATGACGATGTGACAGGGCCGGCTGAGGCTGGCTGGAAGGAGGACACCAGACCACCAGGCGCTGCTCGCTGCTGCTAATGTTGTTTCAGCCCAGGGCCAGCGGGCTGCGGGGGTGAAGTGAAGGGGGGCACACTGCACTTAAAAAATAAATAAATAAATCCAAAAAAAAACGGCAGCTAAAAAAAAAAAAAATCACAAAAAAAAAAAAAAAATTCCAAAAAAAAAAAAATCAAAAAAAAAAAAAAAAAAAAAAAACCAGGGAGGGTGTCACCCCTCTAGCGGGTGTCACCCGGGTGCGGACCGCACCCCCCGCACCCCCCTAGCAACGCCTCTGGGCATTGTTGATCCTCTTTTACACTTATGCCGCATACACACGATCAGAATTCTCGTCGGAAAAAACTCTGACGGTTTTTCCGACGGAATTCCACTCAAGCTGTGTTGCCTACACACGGTCACACCAAATTCCGACGGTCAATAACACAGCGGCATAAAACATGTTCGACGGCACTATAAAAGGGAAGTTTAATGCTTCCGAGCATGCGTCGAATTGTTTCCGAGAATGCGTCGGAATTTTGCGTGTCGAAATTGCATACACACGATCGGAAAATCCGATAGAAAGGTTTTCCTTCAGAAAAATTGAGAACAGGTTCTCAATTCAAAGTCCGTCGGAAATTCCGACAGAAAAAGACAGATGGGCATACACACGGTCGGAAATCGGATGAAAAGCTCCCATCGGACTGTTTCCATCGGAAATTCCGACCGTGTGTACGCCGTATTACAGTAGCTGCGCATTTCTCACCCTAGGCTTATACTCAAGTCAAAACGTTTTCCCATTTTTTTGTGGTAAAATTAGGTGCCCCGGCTTATATTCGGGTCGGCTTATACTCGAGTATATATATATATATATATATATTTTGTCTGCATTTTATGATACACGGTGCTTTGTCACTCAGCTAGAGTTTTCCCCAGATTTGTGTGGACGTCTGAAGGGTTTTCATATATCAAATGACAGCGGGGTTAGGTCACATGACCGGCTTAGATGCAAATAGCGTTGGCAGAGGTCTCCTTTAGGCTGGGTTCAGACTGCTGCGGTGCGGGAACGCTGCGAATACACTGCGAGTTCCCGCACCGCATGTCTCCCGCCGGCAGTTCACACTGCCCTATGCGAGCTGCTGGGGGTGTCAATGAAATGTTAATGACACCCCCATAGCAGCTCGCATATCGCAGTGCGATCTGCAAACTCGGACAGGAATCGGATCGCATGGTGAGAACACCATGCGATCCGATTCTGCTGCGGAGCGAAAAAAAGGGTCCTGTCCGATTTTGGGCCGAATGCGATGCGAATTCAGCCATACTATCTGTATGGCTGAATTTGCATCGCACAGAGATCGCATATGATTTGAACTGCAGTGCGGTGCGAATCATATGCGATCTCCCACACCGCAGCAGTCTGAACCCAGCCTCAAGGAGTAAAATGCTGCAATTTGGCTAAGTGAATACATTGTCAGGGGAAAAACATAAAAGGTGTTAGTGCCGAGGGCCTAAATGGACATTGGGCTATTATAGGAGCATTTCCTGGTGGAAGGGAAGAGTGACGGCCATTTGCACACATTGATGGCTCAATTTTGTCGGCTATATTTCGCCTTTGCGGGTGAAAACTGCCAGTGTGGAAAATGCGGAGCCTGGCACGAGTGTCGGTGTCAGCACTCCTCTGTGATCTCCCACCGAGTAGATCTTCTAGAAGTGGCTTCTCGTACAAAGCTGGCTTAATTACCAGCTCGGTTGTTTCCTTCCAGCAGCTGTGATTGCGAAGGGAAGACTCCCCACATTTATTGTCTTCTCAAGGTGGTCGGAGACGCTTTTCCATTTGAAGTTCCGCTCCAGTTAAAACGGGAATTAACGTTGTATGTAAACCTCAGCAATGAACTTATTTTATTTGGTTGGTTAACCACTTGCTTACTGGGCACTTAAACCCCCCTCCTGCCCAGACCAATTTTCAGCTTTCGGCGCTGACGCACTTTGAATGACAATTGCGCGGTCATACAACACTGTACCCAAATGACATTTTTATCATTTTATTTACCACAAATAGAGATTTCTTTTGGTGGTATTTAATCACAGCTGGGATTTTAATTTTTTGCTAAACAAACAAAAAAAGATGGAAAATTTTGAAAAAAAAAAAATCCATGTTTAATAGTTTGTTATAAAATTTTGCAAACAGGTAATTTTACTGCTTCATTGATATGCGCTGATGAGGCGGCACTGGTGGGCACTGATAGGCTGCACTGGTGGGCACTGTTGGGCACTAATAGGTACAGTTAAGGCGTCACTGATAGGCACAGATGAGGTGGCACCGATGGGGACAGATAAGTCGGTACTGATGGGCACAGATAAGGCGGCACTGATGGCCACTGATAAGATGGCACTGATGGGTGGCACGGATGGGTGGCACTGATGGGTGGCACGGATAGGTACCACTGATAGTTGGCACTGATGGGCACTGATAGGTGGCACTGATGTACTGCACTGATGGGCACTGGTAGGTGACACTGATGGGCACTGATAGGTGGCACTGATGTGCAGCACTGTTCTTCAGGCACTGATTGTGGGCACTGATAGTTGGCACTGATAGGTGGCACTGATGTACGGCACTGATGGGCACTGATGGGCACTGGTAGGTGACACTGATGGGCACTGATAGGTGGCACTGATGTGCAGCACTGTTCTTCAGGCACTGATTGTGGTCACTGATAGGTGGCACTGTGGGCACTGACAGATGGCACTGACAGGTGGCACTGTGGGCATTGATGGGTGGCACTGGTGGGCACTGGTAGGCGGCACTGTTGCCTACTGCTAGGTGGCAGTTCTAGGGGGCACAGGTGGGTCTGATGTCCCTCTTACTGCCGCCGGTGATCAGCCTTTTTTTTTTCAGGGCGAGGAGAAAAAATAGCCGATTACCAGCTGTGTTGACATCACATGATCAGCTGTCATTGGCTGACAGCTGATCACGTGGTAAGGGGTTGGGATCGACCCCTTACTCAGTAAAAAACCATTGTAAAATTATTATTTTTTTTTTTAAATTGACACAGGCTAAATAATATACAACTCCCATCACATCAGCGCTCCCCTTAACATCGGAGGTCCCCCATAATATAAAATGCCCCCCCCCCGTCTCATCAGAGTTCCCCCTTTACATCTAAATCCACAGAGTATCCCTTTTACATCTGAATCCACAGAGTTCCCCTTTTACATCTGAATCCACAGAGTTCCCCCTTTACATCAGAGTCCGCAGAGTTCCCCCTTTACATCTGAATCCGCAGAGTTCCCCCTTTACATCTGAATCCGCAGAGTTCCCCCTTTACATCTGAATCCGCAGAGTTCCCCCTTTACATCTGAATCCGCAGAGTTCCCCCTTTACATCTGAATCCGCAGAGTTCCCCTTTTACATCTGAATCCACAGAGTTCCCCTTTTACATCTGAATCCGCAGAGTTCCCCTTTTACATCAGAGTCCGCAGAGTTCCCCCTTTACATCTGACTAAAATCAAAATATGTTTTAAAACTGGGTCCCATACTCGCAGCCCCCCCCCCCCCCAGGGAGAACCCAGACAGCACCACAGCTGACAAGCACTGCCCTAGACAAAGCATGGCTCTTCACCTTGTCATTGGGCAGCGCTGCCCCATGCCCTCCATTGGGGAACCGGAACCCTGCAGAGTGTGTGCTGTGCGCCTGTGATGGAACAGCAGACTGGACGCTGATGGACTTTATATACTCTATAAAGCACAACATGTTGCCACTTTGTAAATACGGGAAATAAATAAATTGAATAAATATATACGCTCGGGCAATCTTTTGTACTAATCAGTGTGCTTGTTTTATACCCGGCACAAACTTTCTCGCCATTACTCTGCGTAGACACTTTTGGCCACAGGCAGCCATTTACTGTACATATACCTGCTTGACTAATGACTGCAAGATAATTACTCTGCAAACCCAGCAACAGAACACAACTAACACCTTTAATGGCTAAATTATGTGTTTGGGAGATAGGAGCGTGTGCCAGAATAAATCTCCATACCATTCCTTTACCGGGGAGTCCTTATAAGTTTGAAGAGAAATAAAAACTGAGTCAGCAATGGCCGCTATTTTATTAAAGACATAAAGTTTTATGGACCAAACGAGTTTTAGGAGGTTATCGCCCTTGGGGGACTAGAAATCCCAGCAAGACCGGCTCTGGAGTGCAGGTTGTTTTTTTGGGGCGGAATTTGGTGTGTTGAGCGGTCACAAACCTGACTCTAATTATAAGGAGTATACATTATAAATATCTAATTATAAGGAGCCAAAAACATATTACTAAGTATCCTGATGGGCAATTTCAATTTTTTTTTATTTTATTTGTTCTATAACAAAGTCATCCAGTTTTGCGTGATGGAAGAAAAAACTTTAACAAATTGTTAAAACAATCAGGGCATGTCAAGCCTACGAGCCAAGCATTTTAGGAAAATTTACTTAAACATGCTCACCTTACATGAAAACTGCATGTCAGAATTTGGTAGATCCATCCAAATATCTATCCGTCTGTCTGTCAGACATTTGAATGGATAGAATGGCACAACTGCAAACCTACCAAGACATGGCCGTCCACCTGAACTGACCGGCCGGGCAAGGAGAACATTCATCAGAGAAGATCCAAGAGGTCCATGGTAACTCTGGAGGAGCTTCAGAGATCCACAGCTCAGGTGGGAGAATCTGTCCACAGGACAACTATTAAGCCCCGTACACACGGTCGGATTTTCGCATGGATTCTGTCCTATCGGACAATGTTGTCGAAAAATCCGACCGTGTGTAGGCACCATCGGACAGTTTCCATCGGATTGTCCGACGGACAAAGTCCTATCTCCTGCTGGATAGATTTTTTGACAACACGGTCCGATCACACCAAATCCGATCGTGTGTAGCGAATTCCGACGGACAAAGTGCTACGCATGCTCAGATCACATTACAAGACCAAAGCTATTGGCTACTAGCCTCTACGTAGTCCCGTCGTAGGCAACAAACGTCACCACGTTCAGAATGATCGGATTTTCCGACAACTTTGTCCGACCGTGTGTACGCAAAAC
The DNA here is from genome assembly GCA_028564925.1 of Lithobates sylvaticus. Lineage (NCBI taxonomy): Eukaryota > Metazoa > Chordata > Amphibia > Anura > Ranidae > Lithobates > Lithobates sylvaticus. Next base: position 24,848,984 of record CM053031.1, read on the forward strand.
CAACATCGGACAAAGTATGACAGACATGATCCGACGGACCTGGTCCTCGGATAATCCGCGCGTGTGTATGGGGCTTTAGTGGTGCTCTCCACAAATCTGCCCTTTATGGAAGAGTGACAAGAAGAAAGACATTGTGGAAAGAAAGCCATAAGAAGTCCCGTTTGCAGTTTGCGAGAAGCCATGTGGGGGACACAGCAAACATGTGGAAGAAGGTGCTCTGGTCAGATGAGACCAAAATTGAACTTTTTGGCCTAAAAGTAAAACGCTATGTGTGGCGGAAAACTAACACTGCTTATCACCATGAACACACCATCCCCACTGTGAAACATGGTGGTGGCAGCATCATGTTGTGAGGATGCTTTTCTTCAGCAGAGACAGGGAACACATTTGTTCTATAACAAAGTCATCCAGTTTTGCGTGATGGAAGAAAAAACTTTAACAAATTGTTAAAACAATCAGGACATGTCAAACCTACGAGCCAAGCATTTTAGGAAAATGTACTTAAACATGTTCACCTTACATGAAAACTGCATGTCAGAATTTGGTAGATCCATCCAAATATCTATCCGTCTGTCTGTCAGACATTTGAATGGATAGACAGATGGACAGACAGAAAAACTGACGGATAGACATTTGAATGGACAGACAGATAGACAATCTATTCATCCACCCAAATGTCTATCCGTCTGTCTGTCTATCCATCTGTCCGTCTATCTGTTTTAAAAAAATTATTAATAAAAATGCTATAAAACTATCCCATATTTTGTAGACGCTATAACTTTTGCGCAAACCAATCAATAAACACTTATTGCGATTTTTTTTTTACCAAAAATATGTAGAAGAATACGTATCGGCCTAAACTGAGGGAAAAAAATTGTTTTATATATTTTTTGGGGATATTTATTATAGCAAAAAGTTAAAAATAATGTGTTTTTTTCAAAATGGTCGCTAATTTTTTGTTTATAGCGCAAAAGATAAAAAACGAAAAGGTGTTCAAATACCACCAAAAGAAAGCTCTATTTGTGTCGAAAAAAGGATGTTAATTTTGTATGGGAGCCACGCCGCATGACCGCGCAATTGTCAGTTAAAGTGATGCAAAAGCTGCTTTGGTCTTTGGCCAGCCAAATGGTCTGGGCTTAAGTGGTTAATGGGGTTAATGGAAGTTTCAGGATGTCACCGGACTCCTCTGAATCTTATATAAACTGCTTCTTTGTTTCAGGCATTCTGGGATTTTTAGTTCCACAACAAGTCCACAGAGAGCCCTTGTTCTGCAATCCTCCTAATGCCCCGCACTGGTGTTGCATACACACGGTCGGACAAAGTTGTCGGAAAATCCGATCATCCTGAACGTGGTGACGTTTGTTGCCTACGACGGAACTACGTAGAGGCTAGTAGCCAATAGCTTGGGTCTTGTAATGTGATCTGAGCATGCGTGGCACTTTGTCCGTTGGAATTCGCTACACTCGATCGGAAAAAGTCCGATAGGACTTTGTTGTCGGAAAATTTGAGAGCAGGAGATAAAACTTTGTCCGTCGGACAAAAGTCCGATGGAGCCTACACACGGTCAGAATTTCCGACAACATTGTCCGATAGGACATTTTCCGTTGAAAAATCCGACCGTGTGTACGGGGCATAATACTACCAGCAATGCGCTGGTGGGATTGCCTCAACCAGATCTACATTGATGTTGATGTGGTGCACACTAATGTCACGTACACACGATAGGATTTTCCGACAACAAATGTTGGATGTGAGCTTGTTGTCGGAAAGTCCGATCGTGTGTATGCTCCATAGAACATTTGTTGTCGGAATTTCCGCCAACAAATGTCTGAGAGCAGGTTCTCAAATTTTCCGACAACAAAACTTGTTGTCGGAAATTCCGATCGTGTGTACACAAGTTCGACGCACAAAAGTCTGCGCATGCTCGGAATCAAGCAGAACAGCCGCACTGGCTATTGAACTTCATTTTTCTCAGCTCGTCGTACGTCTTGTATGTCACCGCGTTCTTGACGCTTGGAATTTCCGACAACATTTGTGTGATCGTCAGATAGTTACCTAACGCAGTTACTTTAGAGGGTAACGAGTAATCTAACTGATTACTTTTCCCCTCATGGTAACTCAGTTCCCATTACTTTGGCTTAGTTACCTCAATTACATCTACCGCCACTAGATGGCAGTAGTGTAATTCCGGTGTCCTGCCGAAAAAGTTCCCCCCGCCGGATAAGGACCCCCTGTACTGCGCAGGCGCAGGGCTTGCGCAGTACGAAGGACTACGGAGCTTCCGAAAATTGCCGAACCTAAACAGCTCTGAGTGAACTCTACACCGCGCAGGTGCAGTTAACATGTAATTGTACGAGGCGATGCCGCACGCCCCCGATGCTCGTGCTACTCTGCAAGGGGCGTCTATCGTGTAAGTAAGGGGCGGGTCTAGTATTACTGTAACCAAGGGGCGCATTTATTATTATTGTTATATATCGAGCTCTGCCCATTAATTTACCATTCGCCCTCTTCTGTAGCCATCCGCCCCTTACACGATATAATAATAATAGACCCGCCCCTTACACAATATAATAATAATAGACCCGCCCCTTGCTTACACGCTATAACAGATCTGCCCCTCGGTTAGAGTAATAATAGAGCAGCCCCTTGGTTACACGATATATAACAATAATAATAAATGCGCCCCTTGGTTACAGTAATACTAGACCCGCCCCTTAGTTACACGTATAGAATATTTAAAAAAAAAAGTCAGTTACTTTGCTGAGTAACTAATTACTTTTCCAATGTAGTAACTGAGTTACTAACGCAATTACTTTTTGGGAGAAGTAATTTGTAACTTAACTAATTACTTTTTTAAAGTAAGATGACCAACACTGGTGATCGTGTATGTGCAAGACAAGTTCGAGCTAACAACCTTTGGAAAAAAATCCACGGTTTTGTTGTCGGAAAAATCCTATCGTGTGTACAGGGCATTATTGTTTGCTCTCTTCAATTGTAGATTTAGTAGCTTGCCATCCTGCAAAAGTTTTACAGAGAAGAAATAGAAGGCCGCAGGGTAAGAGGAGGGAAAACGTCATCCAGAATGGCATCCCACTGCCCAGACATAAAGCCCAATACTGCTGCAAGAACATGTTCTATTGATTTCCAGGAAACATGCAGCTGTGAGAGATTACAGAAAGAGCGAGTCACCGACCGGCGGGAGGGAGGAGAGTGCGTCCACTATGACAGGGTGCGAAGCTCATGTAGGTTAGAGAGACTGATGGGGCACTTAATATGACAAATCCACCAGGACAGCCTTGTATTTTTCTATGTGAATGGATAACTATAATCCCGAGGTTCTCTAATTGTGGTCACCGGACCACATACTTGTCTGCTAGCATGCAGAGCTGAAAATAAAGTAAACAAAAAGGCCAGATTACAATGTAAGAGCTATTAAAGTATGCCCTTTATTGAGTGGTGCAGACACGGCATGGGCGTCCGCAGAACTTTTTTCAGGGGGGGGGATAATTTTAAGGTCACCCATGCTCTGACCCTTTTCAACAAAGTCATTATCACGGTCAGAGACTGCAGACGTAGTACAGGAGAGACATGGCACAAGAGACTGTCAGAGACTGCATACATGGCCCAAGAGACTGTCAGAGACTGCATACATGGCTCAAGAGACTGTAAGAGACTGCAGACATGGCACAAGAGATGACCAGAGACAGTATACATGGCCCAAGAGACTGTCAGAAACTGCATACATGGCTCAAGAGACTATAAGAGACTGGGGACATGACACAAGAAACTCAAAGAGACTGCATGCATGTGGGGGTGACAGAGAGAGCGGGAGGTGACAGAGTGAGGGGTAACGGAAAGACACATGGGGGTGACAGAAAGAGACAGAGGGGATGACAGAGAGAGACAGAGGGGGGTGTCAGAGAGAAAGGGGGTGACAGAGAGAGGGGGGGACAGAAAGAGACAGAGGGGGTGACAGAGAGAGACATAGGGGGGTGACAGAGAGAGAGGAGTGTGACAGAGAGAGACAGAGGGGTGGGGTGGCAGAGAGAGGGGGTGAAAAAAACAGAGGGGTGACAGAGATAGGGGGTGACATAGAGAGAGGGGGTGACAGAGAGAGAGGGGGTGACAGAGAGAGAGGGGGGGGGTGACAGAGAGGGGTGATGGGGGTCAGAGAGAGGGACCCCCTAGCCTTGTCTGCAGTCCCTCAAGTGCCCCTATGTCCCAGTGGTGTGTGTAATGCTCAATACGGCACCTTGCATGCCAGTAGGATGTCCATGATGGCCAGCAGCTGGCAAGACCCGTTTTCATTCTGAGTGAGGACAGGGCCGGCCGCCAGCGCTAGGATAAAGACAGAGTGAGGAACAAACTCCTGATCCGATCCCTGATTACAGGGGGGGGGGGCACTTGCCCCCCCTTGCCTCTACCTGCGGACGCCCATGGACAAGGGGTGGGGGGGGGGGTAATAAAGATAAAGGCCAGCGATGAGGACATGGACATTAGGCGGAGTTGGAGATTGATGAAGGGCGGCTTGGAGTAGAGGGAACAGAGATATGGGGCAGGAGAAATGAAAAATGCAGATATGGGGGCATGGTGAACAGAACAGGGGGGGGCATGGCCAGAGGGGAGGTCACAGGCATGGAGACAGGGTGTAAGGCAGCAGATGCAATGTGCGGGAGTTATGCCGCGTACATACGGTCGGAATTTCCGACAACAAATGTGAGCTAGTTGGCGTAAATTCCGACCGTGTGTAGTCTCCATCGGACATTTCGGAACAAAGATTTGAGAGCTGGCACTCAAATTTTCTGACAACAAAATCTGTTGTCGGAAATTCCGATCGCGTGTACACAATTCCAACACACAAAATTCCACGCATGCTCAGAATCAAGCAAAAGAGCCGCACCGGCTATTGAACTTCATTTTTTACGGCTCGTCGTACGTGTTGTACGTCTTACCGTGTTCTTGACGTTCGGAATTTCCAACAAAATTTGCGCGACCGTGTGTAAGCAAGACAAGTTTGAGCCAACATCCGTCGGAAAAAAAATCACAGGATTTCGTTGTCGGAATGTCCGATCGTGTGTACACGGCATTACATGTGAAAAGGGGAAAAGGTATGTGGTCAGAACAAGGGTGGCGCCAACATAGGGCTACAGGTGAGGTCCCATATATGAAGACAGAGCTGGAGGGTCAGGATAGTTTGGAAAGAGTTAAATGCAATGGCCAGGAAGCTCAAAAAATACAGAAATGAGGCAAGGGAAAGAATGACCACAGATATAGGAACAGACAGAAGTCATAAACATAAAAAGAGAGTGAGGGGGTCCAAACGCAATATAGAAGGGTTACAGTCATGGGCCTGGAAGGAGAGACAGAACAGGTATGGGCTTGGAGCAAGGGAGAGTGGGGCCTATTAGACATGGGAGCCGTCAAAAAATTAGTTTTGTTTCGTTCCGTTCCGTTCCGTATAAAAAAAAATCGTAATTCGTGTACGAAATTTAATTCAGATTCGTACGAAATACGAATTTCGTACGAAATGTTAATATCGTTACGAATCGTTACGAATCGTTACGAATATCGACACTCTACGAATAATAACGAATTATCCGAAAACGTATTAACATTACATAACACAAGTCTATAAATGTCTATTGTTCACCGATCACTCAGAGGAAGTACGAAATCCGAAATTTCGTTTAGGAATACGAAATTTCGAATTTCGTACTTCCTCTGAGTGATTGGTGAACAATAGACAATAGACTTATGTGTTATGTAACGTTAATAAGTTTTTGGATAATTCGTTATTATTCGTAGAGTGAAAGAAATAAAGTGATCTAGCGCATAAATATAAACACACTCCTAGAAGCGTAAAAAATGTGTCACCACTAGTGGTAATGCATCCATATAAATATAAAGTGCATCTAATGTGGTAAATAAATAAATAAATCAATCGATACAAGTATACAGATAGTAATAGAACAACAAGTGAATAATTAATAATTAAGAAAAAAGTCTCTAATAAAATGTAGAAATGGGTGAACAGTACAATCGATGGGTCACTATGGTGATACCCATATAAAAGAGATAAAGAAGATAAAAAGTTCTGTGCTGGATGTTCTCTTAATTGATATCCCCAGTATGGAAAAGACAACTGTCAGCAAACGTGGTATGTGCAATCCAACAACGGGCTATCTAGCCTCTCACCTCATAAATTCTTTCATTCAGCGTGTAGTCTAAACGGATACGGTTCTCCTTTACTCTTGGAATTCCTTTCCTTGTTTGGAGGAGCCTTACCCCGGTATAATATATCGAAAGCCGTCACTGGGATCACTGTCCTCTAGCCAGCCAAAATCAGGATGGGTAGATGTGGCCACTCTCCAAATGCATGCACCGCCAAACGGAAAAGGTGGGAGAAAACAAAAGCAAAAAAGGAGTGCCTCCAATAGTGAAGTATGTTGAAAAAGGGAGACTTTATTTATCAAATAAAACATATAAGAAAAAGTATATCTGAAATGGACTCTTACAATGTAAAAAAACAGATCAAGCAAATAGCAAAAACAATGGCGTCTGAACGCCGATCTCACGTCACTTCCGGTTCAAAGGGTGACTGTTTCCGATCCCTCCCTACGCGTTACGTCATGTGACTTCATCATCCCTGATGAAGTCACATGACGTAACGCGTAGGGAGGTCACTCTTGATTATTATATTATTCGTAGAGTGTCGATATTCGTTACGATTCGTAACGATTCGATATACTGAATCTCAAATTCATTCGAATCATTCGTTATATCCGCTATAATTTCTTTCATATTAGTTGAAATTCATCATTTGGTAGTTTGGATTCGGATAATTTGGATCCAAAATTCGTAAACAAAATTTCTTATTTCGTACAGAATTCGTATTCGTAAAAATTCGTAATTCGGATTCGTACGAATGTACGATTCAGACGAAACTAATCGCACATGTCTAGGGCCTATGGAGATGTAGACTCAGAGAAAGAGACCAGACACAATATGCAGGTTACAGGTATTGGTTCAGAGCAAGGTTGGCACCAACATAGGGGTCCCATGAGGTCCCAGATATGAAGACAGAGCTGGAGGGTCCAGGCATAGTGTGGAAAGGTGGCGGTGGTTTGTTTGTGCAAAGCAGGGGAAATACAGACATTGGACAGGAGAAAGAAAGACCACAGCTATAGGGACATACAGGGCAACGGACTGGAGAGGTACAAGTATAAGGGTGGAGGGGAGGTCATGAATATAACTGGATGGTGAGAGGATCATGACACAATGTGGAAGGGGTTACAAGTAATGAACTAGAAGGAGAAAGAGAACAGGTATGTGTTTGGCGCAAGAGAACCCCAAACATAGAGCAGGAGGGGACAGATGCAGACACGGCAGAAGAGACCAGACACAATATATGGGCTGCAGGTATGGGTTTAGGGCAAGATTGGCACCAACATAGGGCCGTAGGTGAGGTCCTAGATATGAAGACAGCACTGGGGGTCCAGGCATAGTGTGGAAAGAGTTATATGCACAGGCCCCGAAGCATGGGAAATACAAACCTTGGGCAGGAGAAAGGGAGACCACAGATATAGGAGCAGACAGGGCAATGGAATGGAGAGGTACAAATATATGGGTGGAGGGGAAGTCCTGAATATAAAGGGAAGGTAAAAGGATCAAGACACAATGTGGAAGGGGTTACAGTCATGAACTAGAAGGAGAAAGAGAACAGATATGCGCTCAGAGCAAGGGAGACTCAGATATAGAGCTGGAGAGGAGGTTATGGAGAAGAAAACAAAGTGGAAGAGATTAGACACAATATATGGGTCATAGGTATGGGCTCAGGGGAGACGCATACATAAAATTGTAGGGTAAGGTTAAAGAGATAAAGACCCAGACTACATTTCCCATGATGCTCAACGACACTGCAGAGTGCATGAGCATCATGGGAAATGTAGTTCCAAAACATCTGGGGTGCCAAGGTTCGCCATCACTGCTCTATAGGGTTATGGCATGGGTTTAAAGGCAAGGAATGTTATAGTTGGGGGCACAAGAATTAGACAATGTGGAGGCAACACGCAAAGGGGGGTGGCAAGAACACAGGAATAGATTTAGGAAGAGTACACGGTAGGACCATAAAGTGTTGGATTTTATGTAAGATTTTACTGTAGGTGCTTGAGGCATAAAAAAACTAAAATAATGTTCCCTAAACCAAAGTTGGCCTTTAATACTTTATCACTTCAACAATTGAAAAACTGTGTTTGGCAGCAAAAGGCTGAAACCAACTGCTGCAAATTTGCAATCAATAAAGCAAGTCTTAAACCTCGTACACACGATCGGATTTTCCGAAGGGAAATGTGTGATGATAGACTGTTGGCAGAAAATCCGACCGTTTCTAGGCTCCATCGGACAATTGTTGTCGGATTTTACGCGGACAAATGTTGGATAGCATGTTTTATAATTTTCCGCAGACAAATGTGTGTTACCGGATTTTCCGATCGTGTGTACACAAGTCCGTCGGACAAAAGTCCAAAGTATAAACACGCATGCTCGGAAGCAAGGACGAGCCGGAATCGGTCGGTCTTGTAAACTAGCGTTCGTAATGGAGAATTAACATTCGTGACGCGGCAAATTATGAAATCTGGAAATGCAGCGCACAATTCTCTTCTTCTTTAATGGGATAATAATGAAGCTGCTTTGCTGGTGATACTGATGGAGTTATTGCAAACGAATTTTCAAAGGCTTTTTTTTTCTAGTGATATCAAGAATAATATTATTATGCTTTTTTTTTTTTATTATTTGGGCAAATTACCACAACACCATTATCCTGTAGTTTTTAAGATCAAAGATACAACTATGTTGGTGTCCCTTGTTAATTTTACATTGTATTTTATAAAATGTAACTGCCGACTCCCAAACTGTCATTTGAAGTAAAACACAGAGCCAAGTATTATTCTACACAATTTTTTTTATTGTGCATTAAAAAAAGAAAACAAATATAATTAGACATGATATCTGCCAAAAGAACTTAAAGTGGAGCTCCACCCTAAAGTGGAACTTCCGCTCATCAGATTCCTCCCCCCTTCCGGTGTCACAATTGGTACCTTTCGGGGGGAGGGGGGACAGGTTACCTGTCTTTGACAGGTATTCTTTCCCACTTCCAGAAGTCCGGCTGCGACGTCACCGCGGGGCTCCCTCCTCCTCCTCCCTCGGCCACTGGGCTAATAGGAGAGAGGAGCGGGGCCTCGTGCATGCGCAGTAGGGTTCCCGGGCATGAAGCCGAAAGGCTACACTGCCGGGTTACCTTACCCGCAATGGCGGTGGCAGCACCCGACAGCTGATGGCGACATCAGCTGCGGTGCCAACATCGAGGGACTGCAGGACAGGTAAGTGTCCATTTACTAAAAGCCAGCAGCTGCAGTATGTGTAGCTGCTGGCTTTTAATTTATTTTTTTTCCCGAAACACCACTTTAACCAAAAAGTGCATTCTATGCATCCAGAAATATAGAAAATATACCAAATCAAATCATTATTCAACCAAAAAAATTATGTCAAAGCAATAACTCCAAGGCCAATAATAAATAACACGTTATCTCCTCCGATTCCGCAACATGTCTGGTTGACAAACGGCCGTTCAGAAATGAAATGAAAAGCACGAAATGAAAAGCGCGAATCAACACTCACCAAAATTCTACTAACACGAAATTAGCAGAAGGAGCCCAAAGGGTGGCGCTAAAGAGCTGAAAAACCACGTTGTACGTCACTACGTTTCTGTTTGTTGGCCGACAATTCCTTGCTGTTTGTATGCAAGCCAAAATCCAGGCACACGCCTTCGGGCAAAAGTCCGCAAACTGAAAAGCGCAAAAGGAAAAGCGCAAAATGAAAAGCACGACTCAACACTCACCAAACTTCTACTAACACTAAAATTAGCAGAAGGAGCCCAAAGGGTGGCGCTAAAGAGCTGAAAAACCACATAGTACGTCACTACGTTCGGGATTGTTGGTCGACAATTGTGTGACGTTTTGTATGCAAGACAAGTTTGGGCCAACGCCCTTCGGATGAAAATCCACGGGTTTGTTGGTGGAAAATCCGATCGTGTGTACGAGGCTTTAGAACAGGTTAAAACGGTTGCCAAATACAAGTAGACCTGAAAATCCTGGGTTCTACTCTTGGACCTTAAATAAGAAACCGGGGCACTGACTGTGCCCACAGAATAGACACGTCGCCCGTGTTTGTGCCTCAGGTCCAAAGGCAAGAGATGGAAAATCCAAAGAGATGTTACTGTCTCATTAATACACAGACAAAGTCCGGCCAGTTTAAATAAGCTATTGATTTGTTTTTACGCTGCCTTTTAAGGCCATTTAATTGCATTTTTCCCCTCTAGATGCACTTTTTTTTCCTTGGCTCTTCTGTTGTTCTGAAGCAATTTTACAACATGGGCATCCTGCCTAGCGCAGCCAGATATATCAGATGAAATGGGACAGATTTAAAGCATGACTTCTCACAAGTGGGATTCTTTAGGACAGGAGCGAATGTAAATAGCAACTATGAAAGTGGAACTGAACTCTCTCAACTTTATCTATTTTTAATCCTCATGCTGCTAGCATTAGGAAATAGGAAGGTATATTATATTTACTTGTTTTAACCTTTTTTTTTTTTTTGCATTTCCATACCTCCCAACATTTTCAGATGGGAATGAGGAACACCTACTGTTAAACGTATGTAGGCATAGGACACGCCCTCTGTCACACCTCCTTAACCCCTTCACATCCCGCCCATAGTCACATGACGCCCACAAGGTGGATCTCCCATCCTGGGTGGGCGTCATATGACGTCCTCCCATTCCCGGCGCCCGCGGCGTCGCTCGGGACCCGGTGCGCGTGCCCGGCGGCCGCGATGTCCGCCGGGCACCCGCAATTGCCCGTCAAAACAGCGGGACCGTGGAGCTGTGTGTGTAAACACACAGCTCCACGTCCTGTCAGTGGCGAGGAGACCGATCATGTGATCCCAGTACGGATACACTGATCGGTCTCCTCCCCTTGTGAGTCCCCTCCCCCCACAGTTAGAATCATTACATTAGGGAACATATTAACCCCTGCAGAGCCCCCTAGTGTTAACCCCTTCCCTGCCAGTCACATTTACACAGTAATCAGTGCAATTTTATAGCAACGATCGCTGTGTAAATGTGAATGGTCCAAAAATGTGTCAAAAGTGTCCGAAGTGTCCGCTGCAATGTCGCAGTCAAGAAAAAAAAAAATCGCAGATCGCCGCCATTACTAGTAAAAAAAAAAAAATGCAATAAATCTATCCCCTATTTTGTAGACGCTATAACTTTTGCGCAAACCAATCAATATACGCTTATTGCGATTTTTTTTACCAAAAATATGTAGAAGAATACGTATCGGCCTAAACTGAGTAAAAAAATAGTTACTTTTTTAAAAAATGGGATATTTATTATAGCAAAAAGTAAAAAAAATATTGAGTTTTTTTCGAAATTGTCGCTCTTCTTTTGTTTATAGCGCAAAAACTAAAAACCGCAGAGGTGATCAAATACCACCAAAAGAAAGCTCTATTTGTGGGGAAAAAAGGACGTCAGTTTTGTTTGGGTGTAACGTCGCACGACCGCGCAATTGTTAGTTAAAGCGACGCAGTGCCGAATTGCAAAAAGTGCTCTGGTAAGGAAGGGGGTAAAATCGCCCGGTGCTGAAGTGGTTAAAGGAGAATTAACCATAAAAAAATTAATTAAATCCACAAGGGCTTTTCTTTACCACTCCTTTTCCTTTATATTGGCTTTCAAAATGTACAAATGCGGACACTCATGCCTCGTACACACGACCGGACTTTCCGCCAGAAAAGGTCAGACGGAATCATTCCGTCAGATATTCCAATCGTGATGTCGGGTAATCCGATCGTTTTTCAAAAAAAAAAAAATTAAGACGGACCTAGAAATAGAATATGTTTAAAATCTTTCCGACGGAATCAATTCCTATAGGGAAAACTCTTTATGCTGGTCCAACGGACCAAATACGACGCAAGGGCAGCTATTGGCTATTGAACTTCCTTTTCTACTCCCGTCGTACGGCATCACGCTCAAAAAGGAACGGACTTTAGTCCGATCATGTGTGGGCAAGTCCGTTCGTTCGTAACTCCGTCGGGAAGACCGTTGGACCTTTTCTGCCAGAAAGTCCGGTCGTGTGTATCAGGGGCGGATCCAGAGCCTAGTCTCGGGAGGGGCACTGCCAGAAAATTTTGCGGGCAATTTGTTGGGGCAATGGCTGGCGCTTCAATCATCACGGCACCAGGGTTGATATGGTGTCAGGATGATTGAAGCGCATTATTTCTATTATTACATTGTAATATAAAATTAAATAGTTCAACTCACCATAATGCAGAATCAGTCAGAGCCCTGAGCATGTCACTTGCTACCGTCGGCTGCCCCAGATACAGCGTGTCACTTGCCACTTTCGGCTGCCACCAAATGCGAATTGTCACTTGCCACATCCCCTGCCACCAGATGAGATTTGTCACTGCCAATGTCACCTGCCACAAGATGCGGATTGTCACTTGCCAGTGGCTGTGTCCCTGAGTCAGGGCGGGAAGTGAGAGATAATGTAATCTCTGCTGCCCACGCCTGCACAGTGATGGCGGGGTTCTGTCAGAAGCTGAGCTGTGGTGATGTAGGGTGATAGATGATGTCAGAAAGCCACTATTTATCAGAATATGCATTATAATATGATCCCTCAAGGTTGTTCTTAACCTGCTGTGGGACCAGGCTGAAATACCTGGTACATCTGCAGTGTAAATGTTCCAAGAAACATCTATGAACATTGGCCAAGCCACCTCAACTGAGAAGGTTCAGACTTCTTATATGAATGCACCCATGGAAGCTTCTTTTGGAAGCCGCTCCCCTTCTGAATATGTGACTGAAGAGACGTTGCTTCGCGGCCATCTTGGTACACCCCCACTTGTCAGCAGTAAGCCTAGAGTTAGAAGTCGGCAAGCGGACATCTTTATACACCCACCGGAGTCTTGCTTTTCAGTTATTTTTTACAGTAAACTCAGCTTATTTAGTGAAATATAAGTTGAGTTTACCGTTAAAAATAACTGTGAAAAGCATAACTCTGGTGGGTGTATAAAGATGTCCGCTTGCCGACTTATAACACTAGGCTTACTGCTGACAAGTGCGGGAGTACCAAGATGGCCGCAACGCAACGTCTCTTCAGTCACAGATTCAGAAGGGGAGCGGCTTCCCGATAACACTTGCCTGCTCGCCTCGCTCAGTCACACGCCAGCCCACCGGTGTACTATCCTTTGCCGTCCCCCATCACAGCCGGACTGTTCGTGACAGAACACCGGCATGATTGCTCATTCACTAGCCTGCCTGTCCGCTCGTTCACGCTGCTCAGTCACCCGCTCATTATTTTCTCGGGGGGAGCAATTGCCCCGTTGCCCCCCCCCCCCTGGATCCGCCCCTGGTGTGTATGCGGCATTAGAAATTGGATGAAAGGTTTAGCACTGGGAAACACTTTTTGATAGTGTGACCGAATCAGGAACAGTCCCTCGAAATCAGGGACAGTTGGCAGCTATGCATTTCTTCAGTTACTTCCTTGTTTCTGGCTTGGCCAAAAGGATATCATACATTGCGGGAGTCTTTAGGAGGGGAGGAGGGGCTTTCTCAGCTAAACCAACTGCACAGAGCAGGAAAGAATGACATGTTTGTTATTGTAAATAAAAAAAAAACAACAAACAAGCTAAAAAAAAAAAACGTATGTCCAGTACACACAATGAGATTATCAGACGAAGGATAGTCCGTTTTTTTTTTTTGCATGATAATCTCAGATCGAATCTGATGAGTTTACTAAAGTCACAAAAATTCTTGTAGGACAGAATAAAAATTCGGAAGTGATGTCACGCGTTGTAATGCATTTGAATTGCATTTTCGAACGACAACTGTACTGATTAAACGAAAATCGTACGATCTGGGATCGTCCAAAAATATTTTCCGTGCATGTCCGATCAAATAATATCGGATTAACTGTCCTGATCGGCTCTCGAAAGCTCTGTACTAACGATCAGATTATCGTACGATCGCTGCAAAATCTGTATTTTTCGTACTATTTTCTGATCGTGTGTCCCGGGCATAAGGTTAAGTGTCACTTTACGTAAAATATTAAAACAAACAAACAAAAGAAAAAAAAAAAACTACTGCTGGGGGGTCGATAAAGGGTGTAAGGCCAGAGCTGGGATCAACAAAGGCTTCTTACATATCAGCCTCATGACAGGTTTCCTTTAAGCCGTGACCAACAGAGAATTTTGCATTGAGCGTTGTCCTGCGAGCTGTGAAAAGCAATATAGGAAGTCCCTTCGTGGACTTCATTGCCCAACCCCTATGTATGCACACAGATACGGCCCGCATGCTAGATCTCCATTAATATGATGCATTGCATGTTATTCATAGTTCTATTTCGAGGGGATATACTGAGAAGCAGCGCATGCAGCCTTCTGAAAATATTCCTTTAACTCTTGACTGCCCAATACCTCCCCATTTCCATGTGTTACCTTGTTGCAATTAGAAAGAAATGAAAAAAATAACTGATTCAGGATTTACACTGACTGGTCAGTTTATTCATACCTCCCAACTGTCCCTGATTTCGAGGGACTGTCCCTGATTTGGAGCAATGTCCCTCTGTCCCTCATTCCTCCAGATTTGCCCCTCAGATCTATATCGATGTACCGTATATAAAATGCACTTTTTATCTATCAAAAACGTGTTTTCCAGCGCTTTCATCTGGTTTCTAAATTGCTGCATTTGTAAAATCCAAAAGCCAATATAAAGGAATAGTAGTGGTAAAAAAAGCACTTGTGGGTTTAACCAATCTTGTTTTTTGTACAATTCCCCTTTAACCACTTCAGCACCGGGCCATTTTTCACCCTTCCTTTCCAAAGCACTTTTTGCGATTCGGCACTGCGTCGCTTTAACTAACAATTGCGCGGTCGTGCGACGTTACACCCAAACAAAATTGACGTCCTTTTTTCCCACAAATAGAGCTTTCTTTTGGTGGTATTTGATCGCCCCTGCGGTTTTTATGTCTTGCGCTATAAACAAAAGAAGAGCGACAATTTTGAAAAAAAACACAATATTTTTTACTTTTTGCTATAATAAATATCCCATTTTTTAAAAAAAAACTTTTTTTTTACTCAGTTTAGGCCGATATGTATTCTTCTACATATTTTTGGTAAAAAAAATCGCAATAAGCGTATATTGATCGGTTTGCGCAAAAGTTATAGCGTCTACAAAATAGGGGATAGATTTATTGCATTTTTTTTTTTTTTTTTTTTTACTAGTAATGGCGGCGATCTGCGATTTTTTTTTCATGACTGCGACATAGCGGCGGACACTTCGGACACTTTTGACACATTTTTGGAACCATTCACATTTACACAGCGATCGTTGCTATAAAATTGCATTGATTACTGTGTAAATGTGACTGGCAGGGAAGGGGTTAACACTAGGGGGCGCTGCAGGGGTTAATGTGTTCCCTATAGGAGTGATTCTAACTGTGGGGGGAGGGGACTCAAGGGGAGGAGACCGATCATGTGTTCCTCCGTACTGGGATCACATGATCGGTCTCCTCTCCGCTGACAGGACGTAGAGCTGTGTGTTTACACACACAGCTCCACGGTCCCGCACGGTCCCGTTGTTTTAACGGGCAATCGCGGGTGCCCGGCGGACATCGCGGCCACCGGGCACTCGCACCGGGTCCCGAGCGGCGCGCCCCCCAGGCGGCCGGGAATGAGAGGACGTCATATGACGCCCACCCAGGATGGGAGATCCACCTTGTGGGCGTCATATGTACATGGGCGGGTAGGGAAGTGGTTAAGGAGGTGTGGCAAGGGGTGTGTCCTATGCCTACTTTCTTTTGCTGATAGGTGTCCCTCATTCCCATCTCAAAAAGTTGGGAGGTATGGTTTATTTGGTACACCTGTCCAATTGCTTGGTAACACAAATGCTAATAAACCAAATCACATGGCATCAACTCAATGCATTTAGGCATCTAGATGTGGTGAAGTTCAAACTGAGCATCAGAATAGGGAAGAAACAGGTATTAAGTGACTTTGAACGTGGCATGATTGTTGGTGCCAGACGGGCTGGTCTGAGTATTTCAAAAACTGCTGATCTACTGGGATTTTCACACACAACCATCTCTCGGGTTTACAGAGAATGGTCCGAAAAAGA
The DNA here is from genome assembly GCA_028564925.1 of Lithobates sylvaticus. Taxonomy (NCBI): domain Eukaryota; kingdom Metazoa; phylum Chordata; class Amphibia; order Anura; family Ranidae; genus Lithobates; species Lithobates sylvaticus. Next base: position 24,865,212 of record CM053031.1, read on the forward strand.
GAAAATATCCAGTGGCGGTTGTGTGGAGGAAAATGCCTTGTCGATGTCAGAGGAGAATAGGCAGACTGGTTCAAGATGATAGAAAGGGAACAGTAACTCAAATAACCACTCGTTATATCCAAGGTATGCAGAATACCATCTCTTGGCACAGACTCACCAAAATCGGACAATAGAAGATTGGAAAAACGTTGCCTGGTCTGATGAGTCTTGATTTCAGCTGCGGCATTCAAATTGTAGGGTCAAAATTTGGCGTAAACAACATGAAAGCCATGGGTTCATGAGGAGAACAATACAACTAGGATCATTCTACGATACTTAAATTCACATGATAAAATTAGAAGAAATCTCAAAAAATACTGGCCGATTTTGACTGAGGATCCCACTTTGAGGAGCTTAGTAATGAAAAGTCCGCAAATTACATACAAAAAAGCGGGCTCAATTGGTGAAAAACGTGTTCAAAGTGAATACAAAGGGGACTCAAGGGGAGACCCCTGTAAGACCTGGGGAACCTTTCCATGTGGGTCATGTTCCCGAATGCCCTGTAATTGGGAGAAGGACACAAATGTCTTTGCCTAGTGGTCATTCCTTCCGGGTGAAGCCCTTTGCAAATTGCAAGACGCAAGGGGTGGTCTACTTCATGCAATGTCAGTGTGGGGCGTTCTATGTAGGTAAAACCGAACAAGAATTAGGCCAACGGGTTACCAAACACATGCAGTAGCATGAGTATTGGTAATTTATATCTACCACTTGGCCGACATGTGGCCATGGAACATACCTATAGGATGCCCAAAGTAAATTTGACTGTTCTTGATAGTACATATTCCAGCCCGCGGAGGGGACTGGAATAAGATACTACTCTAGTGAGAAATGCGCTGGATTAAATTTCTTAAGGCAACTACACCTCCAGGCCTCAACGAATGTGAGAGTTTTAGACCCTTTTTGGATGGTTCCTCCTCAGGAAAAACTGATTAATGAACATACATTGTGAACATGTTTTTCTGCGCTTTTCTGCCTCCCCATCATAATGTGTCACGTATATGTAGCGGTCACACTTTATTAAGTTTTTTAATTATTTTTATATCAGTGTAAATTTAGTTTTTCTCAGAACTGTAATGGAGTTCTGGGGGTCAATTGTACAGGTTTTACTTTGACATCAGTCTGGTTGGGCTGTACTAAGGTTCTGCCTGGTCATAGTTGCAGTGAGGCATCCATGACAGGCTGAGAACCAAGCCTGGTTGGACGTTTTAGGTACCAATCTTTCCCGGAGCCAATCAGTGGGTGCGACTGGCCCCGCTGTGTAGTCTGGGAAGGGGTATTTAAGGTGCTGAAGTCACGTGTTCGGGGGTTCAGCTGCTGCTTTGATTCCTGGTTCTGGTCCGGGGCAGCCCTGCGAGGGGTCCCGGGCCCAGGAGTGTCTGCCGTCCCACAAGCATGGTCACCCTGACCAGCCCCGGAGGCCCTCATGGTCTGGGGCGGGGATCCGTCCATTCCCGAGTCTTGGAACTGGCTAGTTCGAGGCCCAGTAACTGAAGGAGGATTCAAAGGCGTCCCGGTGTGCTCTCGGTATTGGAGGGACACGGCAACTCGCACAAGTGACCAGGGGAGGACTCTTCGGAGGAGGGCCAACATTCTGGCTGCTCAGTAAGAGCCTGGGAGCTGAGTTGTATGGACACTAAAGAATCCACACTTCCACAGTACTGCCAAGAAGGCTGAGAGATCCAGGTACTGTGGGAGAGGTTCCTACTTATCTTCAGTTACAAATCTAGTCTGTGGCAGAGACTTTGCAAAGTTTACGGATCACACGTTGGCTGCTAGATCTCTGGCTAGTTGTTTATCCGGCATTGAAGCGCCCAGCTGCGAGTGGCTACTCTCTGGGTTAATTAGAGACATTCAGTGGATGTCAGCAGTTCAAAGTGCCAGAGTTTTATCACCCATGTCCTCTATCCCTACCTGAGACTGTGTTATTGTTGGATGTTACCCCTGCAAAATAAAAACCTTGAAAAGGACTTTTATGTGTCAGCTCTGAAGTCACTAGGTACTAACCCTGGGAACCGCTAGACAGCAACCGACAAGCCACGAGGAGGTAATTGGTAAGCCCAGAAAGTCAAGGCCGCCCCTCGGATTATGGCCGCTACATATATATATGTGGACACAATTCGTTTTTTCTTCTTCTGTCTCTGTGGTGTCTTGAGCTAGCAAGTGTGTTTTCAATGTTGTTTTGCTTAAATGATTAGCAATGCATGTATTCTGGGGATTTCTTTTCCTGTTTCCTGTGTGGATTTCTCATTAGTGGGTTGTCTATTTTGAAATAAGGTGATTCATCTTTTTGGGTTTTCTATAATATTGTTGTATATAGAAATTGTAATGTTTTGCAATTTATAATATGTATAGTTTGTAATGGCAGAAGCACTTCTCCTCCTTTATTATAGGTGATCCCTCGCTGATGGGGGGGACCTCTTTGATTAGTACCAATCAAAGTTGCTGTCCGGGTCTCCGGATGCGGTGATGAGGCAGGCGGAAGTGACGTGGTCGCATCGGTTTTGACACATATTACGTCACTTCCTTATATACATTTTAGTCCAAACGGCGCAGGAGCGGAAGTTATGGTGACGCGATTGCGTGTGATGACGTGTATTGCGTCACTTCCTCCCGCACATGCGCAATATATTAGGGACGCCACCGCCATCCCTCAGCGTTATTCCTTGTGGAGCCTTTCTATCGCCTTCTCTGATTGTCAGCCCTCAGGAAACCTAGTTTTATGCCATATTTGATATTCAGACACTGACCTTTGGGTCAATGCACGTTTGGCTTAGAGGATCTTTTAGTAAGTAATTTTCATTAGTTACTGGGCCAGCCTTTTGGGGAATAACATCCCAGGCTGACCCAGCATCTCCTGGAATTGAGACAAATTTTCTTTCCAGAGATTTACCATCTTGCTCTTTCCCTCTAACCCATAGTGAAAAGTTTTTCAGTGCCATCTAGGGTGGTTCATACCAGGCAACCAATGGATGCTGACACCTTGGAGTCCTCCCGGGAGGGTCTTCAATGGCCGATGTATGGAATCCTTGCCTATTGGAGGAGTGCTTCTGCTAAACATATGTAGCGCTGACATTCTTGTCTATTGATGTGGTTATGCATACTTTAATGTAAGGTCAATGGACATTACTATGGTTCAGTATCTAGAGACATCTAGTGACCAATTATGGGTAATGCACTTGTATATTATTACCTTTGAACAACTCAAAAAGACTTTTACAGAAAGTGACTGTTGTTTTGATTGAGAAGGTTGACCTTGTTACCCAGGAATCTGTGTGACCTACCCATGAACACTCTCTTACGCAGTGCATGCTGGGTAGGAAATAAAAGGAACCCGAGCGGCCATTTTAGGTCTCTTGGGATCACATTGCTTGCCTGTGCGGATCTGTGAGGAGGCTTTCCGGAGACAGCGGCAGACAGCCACTACGGAGCGCAAACCTGCTTGTTTGTGAAGTGACGTGACGGAGCCTGAGAGACGGTGACCGGATTGACAAGGCCCAGAGACACTCATCAGGATATCGGAGGACCGGATCCATACAGTGGAGCAGTCTGGCCCAGCTGACACAGAAGCAAGCTGCAGTCACCAGACCAAGGTTATCACGCGGAGCTCCGATCCAGTTGGTGAGCGGGTTACGGCCCACCGTTTGTTAACTTGTTACACGCAGTTAGACTCACATACAGGCCTCACTGGAATCTGTAGTTCCACGGAGGAGTAACAGAGCAACTGACACTGAGCAGGCTTAAGGCCTATTTACTCTGATGCCCCAAGCATTGTAAATAAGTTATTGGAGTTACACCAGGAGCACCTTAACTAAACCTTCCTTATACTTTGGATTACAAATTTCAAAGGAGTTACTTTAGCTAGCGAAGAAAGAAGATCCCGGATAAAGTACTTTAAGTGAGATCTCACGTATAGCCTTTAAAGTAGGGGGAGCTCCCAGGTTTAAATATATATATATATACATCTTATATTGTTTTATATTGAAATATATTGTACTGTCATCCTATGTTGGGATGACAGCACAATTTCTGTAATCACCTGTTGAAATATTTTGCAGTAAAAATATTTCTGGTTAAGTATCCAGTTGTGTGGCGTGCTGTTTTTTCCCACCAGGTGGAGCCAGTGGATCCTGAGGGTACAATACAGGTACTTTGCATTGTCTTATATTGTACTGTATTACATTGCACCACAGCTGTGCCAAGGGGATAGAGCAAATAAAGTGGGGTTTCTTGGTAGAGTGCAGGCCCAATTACAGCTCCTTCGGGGGTCAGTGCTACACATATTTTTTGCATGTGATGACGATTTATATACATACTTACATACAATCATGTATCAATGTTTTACTAATTTAAGCTGTTCTTTCAGAAGTGGTATTATTCCCTGAAGAAGATTTATAACAATACATTATGAAACGTGTTGGATATTCCCCTTTGTTGTATCCCACAATCAATGACAAAGGGAACAGCAAGCAGATGGGGACTACCACTTTATGGCTAATAATCAAATGTGCAATATTGATGACATTATTTATGTAATGTTTTGTATTCTCAACATGAGATTTTTTATGCAAAGAATTTTTTTTCTACAAGTCCCAATTTTTTTGAGATTTATTCCAAGCATGGATGCATCCTGCCTTGTATCACCGGTTCAGGCTGGTGGTGGTTTAATGGTGTGGGGGATATTTTCTTGGCACACTTTGGGCCCCTCAGTACCAATTGATCATCGTTTAAACCCCACAGCCTACCTGAGTATTGTTGCTGACCATCTCTTTATGACTACAGTGTCCCCATCTTCTGATGGCTCCTTCCAGCAGGATAATGCACCATATCACAAAGCTCCAATCATCTCACCACTGGACAATGAGGTCACTGCACTCCAATGGTCTCCACACTCACCAGATCTCTATCCAATAGAGCTCCACACTCACCACATCTCATCCAATAGAGCTCCACACTCACCAGATCTCATCCAATAGAGCTCCACACTCACCACATCTCATCCAATAGAACTCCACACTCACCACATCTCATCCAATAGAGCTCCACACTCACCACATCTCATCCAATAGAGCTCCACACTCACCACATCTCATCCAATAGAGCTCCACACTCACCACATGTCATCCAATAGAACTCCACACTCACCACATCTCATCCAATAGAGCTCCACACTCACCACATCTCATCCAATAGAGCTCCACACTCACCACATCTCATCCAATAGAACTCCACACTCACCACATCTCATCCAATAGAGCTCCACACTCACCACATCTCATCCAATAGAGATCCACACTCACCACATCTCATCCAATAGAGCTCCTTTGAGATGTAGTGGAATGGGAGATTAACATTAACATTGTTAATGTTATCATGTCACTATGGACCGAAATCTCAGAGGAATGTTTCCGACACAGTGCTGAATCTATGCCACGAAGAATGAAGGCAAAAGGGGGGGTCCAACCCGGTGCTAGCAAGGTGTACCTAATAAAGTGGCCAGTGAGTGTAGACTGCTATCGCATAGCACCCCATATCATATTCAATTAGCCTGTTTTGTTTTGTTTTTTCAATAAAATACTTTTTTTTCTCATCCTTTTTTCCCATCTCAGTGTTGCTGATCCACCTGCAGCCTGTTTCAGCCACTTCCTGTCATCAGGCCCTCCCGCTGGCATCAGCTGCAGATCTTTGCTTAGCTCCGAGTTTCTCAGTCAGGGTTCCATGAGACTCCAGGGTTCCTCCAGAGGTTGCTAGGGGTTCCTTGAACAATTTCTGCCTTTCGGATAAGTTTCCACTGATGATTTTAGCTATCTGTAATGCCCCGTACACACGATCCGAATATTGGACGACCGACCGTACAACCTTTTTTCGGTTAACAATCGCAAGTAGGAATTGAATAGCCAATAAAGTCACGAAAATTCTCGTACGATAGGAAAAAAAATCGGAAGTGATGTCATGTGTTGTAATGTATTTGTATTGTATTTTCGGACGACAACTATACTGACTAAACGAAAATCGTACGATCTGGAATCGTACGAGGAAAATTTCCGTGCATGTCCGATCGAATAATATCGGACGAACGGTCGTGAACGGCTGTCGGAAGTAGTGTACACACGATCCGAAAATCATACGATCCTCCCTCGGACGATCGTTTTCGTCTGATATTCCCACCTGAGTGTACTGTAGTGACACCTGCTGCGCCGCGGCTTTTTAGCTTTTTTTTGGGGGGCATTTTTGTGTTGCGTTTTTGGAGTGGCACCATTCATTTGAATGGGCCTCCCTCCACTCCACAAACCTGCCAAAGAAGCTCATGTGCTAAATTTTAGCACAGAGCCAAGCGCGTTTGACGTTGCATTTTTTTGCCACAATTTGTCACACTACAAATCGCAGCAAAATCAATTGTTGAGGCCCTAAAATGCCAGGGCAGTACACATACCCCCCTAAATGACCCCATTTTGGAAAGTAGACAGTCTGAGGTATTTAGTAAGAGGCGTGGCGAGTCTTTTGAAGTTGTAATTTTTGGCACAATTTTTTGAAAAATTAAGAAGTTAAATACAATGTGGTTCTTTATCACAATATTTTTTTTTACATACTGTCACCAGTGCAGTACAGCGTCCTCATATGACGGGTGTGGCGGTGATCAGAGATACTGACTGGTGACAGTATTAAAAATAAATAAATAAATATTTTTTTATTAATTTCTTAACCTTTTTTTATTTATTTTTTTTAAAAATCTTTTTATTAAAGTGGTGTTTCCACCAAAAAAATAATAGCTTAAAATTCATTAAAAAAAAATTATTGGAAAAAACTTTTTTTTTACTCACTTCTAAATGCCTGTTGCTAGGGGGTCCCTCGTAGTCTGCCTCCTTCAGTGCCCGGGGACTGACGTCACTTCCCCTCGCCGCAGTCAGTCATCTGGGACACGTGACAGGTCCCAGATGTATCACGGTGAAGCCACAGCCGGGTGCCCACAGTAAGAATGCCGGCGCCGCGAGCGGAGTGGGGAACGAGGGGGGGGGGGGGGGCTTCGTTCCCCCCGCATCGCTGGACCCCGGGACAGGTAAGTGTCCGATTATTAAAAGTATTTGCAGTATTTGTAGCTGCTGACTTTTAAAAAATGTTTTAACTTTAAATGTCTTAATTACAAACAAAACATAAAAAGACACAACAAACCATCATACACATTGAACCAAAAATCTAATAGTACAATCTCCAAAATCTAATACGAATTGTTAATCCAAAAGGTAAGACCTTCTTTTTTTTTTTGCTTGTTACATACTTTCATCAGAGTTTTACTCGAGGAGGGGGGTATAATGTTTTTTTTAGTTTTTATTTTTTTATCAAAGTGTAAAAAAACAAAAAAAAAAAAACCTTATCCCCCCTCCCAGAGTAAAACTCTGATGAAAGTACGTGACAAGCAAAAATTGTAAAAAAAAACTTGTAAAAAACAAAACTTTTATTTTTTTTAAAATTTCTTTTTTATTTTTTACAATTTTTGCTTGCTACGTACTTTCATCAGAGTTTTAGGGAGGGATAAGGTTTTTTTTTGTTTTTTTACACTTTGATTGATGTTACAATGCTGAACAATGTTTTGAACGTGCATGAATGGTTTACATTCATAGCAGCTGTGATTACTAGTGATCTGGGATCGGCTACAGCTAATTACATGGTACAGGGTGCAGTGATTGGCCCAGGTACAATGTGCTAGCTGTGGGCCAATCACAGCATCACTACAGGAATCACAGCTGTTAGAATTGAAATTCATTCATAGCATAGCAATCATATGATCCCCCAGCTGCCGAAAGCAGCCGGGTACCGGGATCCGGTGGACACAGCAGTCGTGGGAGCGTACGTGTACGTGATCCAGCCTGCCCACGTAAAAGGACAGTGGGCGGTCTTAAAGCAGATAATCTATTAGTTCCTCCTTCCTTCATTTTAAAAGGAAAGGGCGGCTCTCCAATGTAAACACTACCCTCTTTATATTTATGATCGCTGTGATTCCCTGGTACAGAGCTGCTCTGATCAGCTCTCTACACTGTACGAATATGGCTCACATCACTCTCAGCCTCCTCCAAATATCCAAACTCCTTTTTGTGCTGCTGCGATCTGACTTCCTGTTAGAGGCCATGATCCATTCTCAATTGTCTCACTGTATGTAAGAGGGATCCTAATGTAAGGGGGCCATGGGGACCCTGATGCAAGGGGGCTCTGGGGATCCTGATGTAGGGGGGCTCTGGGGACCCTGAAGTAAGGGGGGCTCTGGGGAGCCTGAAGGGGGGCTCTGGGGACCCTGATGTAAGGGAGCTCTGGGGCCCCTAATGTAAGGGAGCTCTGGGGACCCTGATGTAGGGGGGCTTTGGGGACCCTGAAGGGGGGCTCTGGGGATCCTAATGAAAGGGGGACTCTGATGTAAGGGGGAACAGTGGGGTCCCTGATTTTAGGAGAGAGGACTCTGAGGACCCTGATTTAAGGGGGGACTTTGGGATCCTAATGTAAGGGGAGACTTTGGGGATCAAAAGTGGGGTCTCTGTTGTAAGGGCAAACTCTGAGGACTCTGATTTAAGGAGGAGAAACCCTGGGGACCCTGATGTAAGGGGAGAACTCTGGGAACCCAGAGGCTCTGATGTAAGGGGGGTGGGGTGACTCTGGGGACACCGATCAAAGGAGGAGGTGAAATTCTGGGGACCCTGATGTAAGGGGGGGAGACTTTGGGGACCCTGATTTAAGGAGAGGGCATTTTTGGGACCCTGATGTAAATAGGGGATGACTCAGGAAACACTGATGAAAGAAAGGGGGACTCTGGGGACCCTGATGTAAGGGGGGGAGGGATTTGGGGACCATAATGAAAGGGGTAAACTCTGATGTAAGGGGGTCAGGCCTGGGGGCCAGGCATAAAGCTATGTAAGGGGCCCAAAAATTTCTGATGGCTGCCCTGGGCATATATAAGGGTTTACAGCCACTTTAAAGCTACCTCACTTTGCCCACATATGCATTGACTTGGGCTACAAGAGTCCATGATTCGTATTCATGGAAAGACTTATTTATTCTTGGAAGGTGCACGCTGGCTGTAGGAGAGCTACAAGTGTCGGCAAGCCACTGACCATGTGCTGGGATTTGTAGTTTCTCTCATGGCCAGCGGCTCGGGTCTGATCTCTGGTTCTCGGATTCTTGGTTTTCCAGGATTTGTTGCACGTTGTTTCGCTGAAGCGTTGGCGAGGAGGACATGCAGGAAGAAGGTTGTCTCCCCCCCGAGCTCTCTGCAGTCCCCTTCACTCATTTACTCACATCCTCAATCTCTCTATTGATTTGCACATGACAGACATGTTGTGTGTTGATACTCAGCCCCCGGTGTCTAGCATTACTCACACAGAGGGGGCGGAGAGGATGGTCGGGGGGGGGGGGGGGGGGGAGGGGTGTACAGGCCGCTGGCATGAAGGATAAATAGGTGGTCTACAGATGATTTACTTACATTGGCTGGAAAAGGGGGGGGGGGGAAGCCATTATTAATATTTCCTCTGCAATGAGAGGATTCACACTACTCAGAGCAACCAGGGAGAACAAAATCTACATTTAACACAATACTTACCACTGAGCTCCAGCTGTACCGCCCCAGCTCCTCTCCTGTGCTAAAAATGGCTTACTCTGATTTCACTGCACACTGTCAGTTTCTCACAACGTGCATTAGAAGCTGTAGCAAGTCAGATAGCGCCCACCTTATTTCCTGGCTGGAGGACCCAGCATCATCTAGACCAGGGGTCTCCAAACTTTCTAAACAAGGGGCCGATTTACTGTCCTTCAGAATTTAGGGGGGCCAGACTGTGGCCATTGGGAGTAAAAAAGGCCCTGACACCAGTAGGAAAAAACAATGCCCTATCTTTGGTGTCAGTGGGAGGGATTGTTCCTCGTCATTGGTGTCATTGGGAGGAATTGTGCCCAGTCATTGGTGTCATTGGGAGGAATTGTGCCCCATCATTGGTGTCATTGGGAGGAATTGTGCCCCGTCATTGGGAGGAATTGTGCCCCGTCATTGGTGTCATTGGGAGGAATTGTGCCCCGTCATTGGGAGGAATTGTGCCCCGTCATTGGTGTCATTGGGAGGAATTGTGCCCTGTCATTGGGAGGAATTGTGCCCCGTCATTGGTGTCATTGGGAGGAATTGTGCCCCGTCATTGGGAGGAATTGTGCCCCGTCATTGGTGTCATTGGGAGGAATTGTGCCCCGTCATTGGGAGGAATTGTGCCCCGTCATTCGTGTCATTGTGAGGAATTGTGCCCCATCATTGGTGTCATTGGGAGGAATTGTGCCCTGTCATTGGTGTCATTGGGAGGAATTGTGCCCCATCATTGGTGTAATTTGGAGGTATTGTGCCCCATCATTGCTGTAATTTGGAGGGATTGTGCCCTTTTACTGGGGTTAGAAGGTGGAAGGGGGGGGGGGGTATGCCCCATTGCTGGTTTCAGTGGATGAATTAGTGCCCCAAGGGCTAAATAAAAGTAAGCAAAGAGCTGCATATGGCCCCCACAGGGCCGTTTTTAAGGCAGGACAAAAGGGGCAGCTGCCCTGGGACCTGTCATTGTTGTGGGGCACAAAGCAGCTGCCTCATACTTGCCAACTATCCTGGTTTAAATTCCCTCGCCCCTTGAGGTTTCAGTCCTGTGCTGTGTCCCGATATCTCAGTGTGAAGTGCTGCTACTAATGCTGCTCAGCTCTGCCCTATTGCTGTGTACAGATGACACACCTGCAGACCCTGTGTTTACATGTAAATTACTGACTTTTCCTAATGTCCCACAAACGCACCGCCCCAGTGTGAAAAGTCACACTCAAATTAATGGGTGGCGGTTTTTAACCCTAGCGCTAAAACGCCTGAAAACTGCCTCAGTGTGAAAGAGCTCTAAATGCTTTTTTTGTTGAGGGTGATCTGAATAGGTGGTTATACTCTAAAGCCTCGTACACACGATCAGATTTTCCGCAGACAAAACCTCAGACTTTTGTTCCGAAGGCGTGTGCCTGGATTTTGTCTTGAATACAAACGACAAAGGAATTGTCCGCCAACAAACACAAACGTAGTGACATACTATGTGGTTTTTCAGCTCTTTAGTGCCACCCTTTGGGCTCCTTCTGCTAATTTCGTGTTAGTAGAAGTTTGGTGAGTGTCGATCCGCACTTTTCATTTCGCACTTTTCAGTTTGTTTCTGAACGGCTGTTCGTCAACTAGACATGTTGTGGAATCAGAGTAGATAACGTGTTATTTATTATTGGCCTTGGAGTTATTGCTTTGACCCAAGTCCAGTCCAGGAACAGGAGGAGGAGGAGTTCTTGGACCAAAAATTGGTTGCTTTATTAATCGTGACCAATTATGTCATATGCCTTTGCTGCGGGAGCTCCAGGAGAATAATCCCGAGGATTTTCGGAATTATCTCCGGATGACGGACCCCTGCTTTCACCAACTCTTGGCATTGGTGACCCCCTATATTAAGAAGCAGGACACATGCATGAGGCTTTTATTACATTTTTTGGTTGAATAATAATGATTTGATTTGTTATATTTTCTAACTTTTTGGATGTATTGAATGCACTTTTTGGTTAAGTTTCTATTAGCAGATATCATGTCTAATTTTATTTGTTTCCTTATTTTAATGCACAATAAAAAAATTGTGTAGAATAATACTTGGCTGTGTGTTTTACTTCAAATGACAGTTTGGGAGTCGGCAGTTACATTTTAAAAAATACAATTTCAATTTGACAAGGGACACCAACATAGTTGTATCTTTGATCTTAAAAACTCCGGGATAATGGTGTGTGGTAACTTGCCCAATAAAAAAAAACATAATAATATTATTCTTGATATCACTAGAAAAAAAAAAGACTTTGAAAATTAGTTTGCAATAACTCCATCAGTATCACCAGCAAAGCAGCTTCATTATTATCCCATTAACCACATGCCGACCTATGGATGTCCTCCCAGAAACTTGCTCCCGCGCGCCCCTGGGGCGCGCACTCGGGATAGCGGCTGTTTACCACATGATCGCCCCGTCAAATGACGGAGCGATCACATGTACACAAACCGGCGTCACGTCATGACGCCGGTTCCTCCCTCCCCTCTCTGTACCGATCGGTACAGTGAGAGGGAAGAAGCAGAAAGGGATGAGATGGGACCAGCGCTGTGGGCTGGATGTGAAGTGCCCACAGCGCTGGTCAGTGACAGTAATACACTGCCACCACTGTGCAATACTCTGCCACCACTGTGCAATACTCTGCCACCACTGTGCAATACTCTGCCTACTCTGCCACCACTGTGCAATACTCTGCCACCACTGTGCAATACTCTGCCTACTCTGCCACCACTGTGCAATGCTCTGCCACCACTGTGCAATACTCTGCCACCACTGTGCAATACTCTGCCACCACTGTGCAATACTCTGCCTACTCTGCCACCACTGTGCAATGCTCTGCCACCACTGTGCAATACTCTGCCACCACTGTGCAATACTCTGCCACCACTGTGCAATACTCTGCCACCACTGTGCAATGCTCTGCCACCACTGTGCAATACTCTGCCACCACTGTGCAATACTCTGCCAATACTCGCCAATACTCTGCAATAAATTTTAATAAAAACAAATAATTTTTTTTTTTAACCGTTTTTTCAGTATTTTTTGATTTATAGCGCAAAAATTAAAAAACCCAGCAGTGATTAAATACCACCAAAAGAAAGCTCTATTTGTGTGGAAAAAAAGGACACAAAATTCATATGGGTACAGTGTTGCATGACTGAGTAATTGTCATTCAAAGTGTGAGAGCACCGAATGCTGAAAATTGGTCTGGTTAGGAAGGGGGTTTAAGTGCCCAGTGGGTAAGTGGTTAAAGAAGAAGAGAATTGTGCGCTGCATTTCCAGATTTCATAATTTGCAGCGTCACGAATGTTAATTCTCCATTACGAACGCTAGTTTACAAGACCGACCGCTTCCGGCTTGTCTTTGCTTCCGAGCATGCGTGTTTGTACTTTGGACTTTTGTCCGACAGACTTGTGTACACATGATCGGAAAGTCCGACAACAGACATTTGTCCGCGGAACATTTTCAAACCTGCCATCCAACATTTGTCCGTGGAAAATCCGACAACATTCGTCCGATGGAGCGTACACACGGTCGGATTTTCCGCCAACAGCCTGTCATCACACAATTCCAGTCGGACAATCCGATCGTGTGCTTTACATTGCTTATATGCCATTTTTATAGCATAACTTTTATTCCTTCAAGCCTTCTCTGTGCTGCATGTCCAGACCCACAACCTATTTTTCTTTGCTACTCCTCTGGTCGCAGATCTCCAGAACCATCATTTACAATGCAGGACCAGCAGAATTGGGAGTTTCCTCTTCGGTAGAATTGTGCTGCTGCCAAAATCTGCAGTTTCATGGCAAAATTTCACCAAGCCCATCCGCACATCTGTACTTACTGGTAATAATACGGGAATATCCAATCTTTCATTATTGCATAGACATGTGCAATTCGTTTCGTTTTTTTTTTTTTTCGTTTTTCCTTTTTTTTTCTCGTTATTTTCGTTTGTTCGTTTTCGTACGAATGAACGAATCGTTCGAATCGTACGAATCCGATTAACGAATCGTTCGAATCGAACGAATCCGAAAAACAACGAAAATCCGAAAAAAACTAATTAGAAACAACGAATGTACTAATGAAGAAAATCCGAAAAACGAACGAAAAAATTCGTACATTCGTAACTTATTTTTTTTGTTGAATTGGTAATTTTCCGTGTCCCTTACAATGGTGCTGCTAAACGTGCTTCGAATGGATGGAACAAAAAAATTCGTACATTTGTAACTTTTTTTTCGATTCGTAACTTTTTTTTTCGATTCGTAACTTTTTTTTTCAATTCGTAACTTTTTTTTTTTTTTTCGATTTGCAATTTTCCGTGTCTCTATTGAAAAAAAAAATTCGTACATTCGTAACTTTTTTTTCGATTCGTAACTTTTTTTTTTTTTTTTTTTTTCGATTCGTAAATTATTAAAATGTAATAATAGCATACACATTACATAAAATTATGAATTATGCTCCGATTACGAATCTACGAATGTTACGAATGTTACGAATGTACGAATAAATACGAATGTGTCCGAAAAAAATGAATCAACGAAAAAATAACTCTTACGAATGTACGAATTGTTACGAATATGAACACCGACGACTTACGAATTTACAAATCGTTACGAATACGAACACCGACGACTTACGAATGTACGAATCGTTATGAATACGAACACCGACGACTTACGAATGTACGAATCGTTACGAATCAACGGAAACGAAAAAAACGAAACGAAAAAAAAACGAATTTTTTTGTTGTGCACATGTCTATTATTACATCCTCTTCCTTATCTATAGTAAATGATGGCTGCACTGGCATGTATTGATATTAGTAACATGTAGGACTCGGAGGAGCATAGACAGCCAGTAATATGGGAAATGTCATTGTAATTTGCCCCTCCATCCACCTCCATGCCCGTCTGTCACACGGCTCTCTGCACCCACCTTCACTTTACTAATCTGGGATCACACATCACTACACAGGATTATCATCCCAAATAATGGGCAGAATTCTTTATAAAATCATGCCAGGGTATAGCACACACATCTGAGGTTGTGTTGTTTTATAACTGGTTACATATATTACAAATCTTCATTCATTCAGCCTTAAATTGTTTAACCACTTCAGCCCCGGACCAATTGGCAGCCAAAGGACCAGGCCCCTTTTTGCGATTCGGCACTGCGTCGCTTTAACTGACAATTCCACGGTCGTGCGACGTGGCTCCCAAACAAAATTGGCGTCCTTTTTTTCCCACAAATATAGCTTTCTTTTGGTGGTATTTGATCGCCCCATTGGGGTTTTTATTTTTTGCTCTATAAACAAAAATAGAGCGACAATTTTGAAAACAATGCAATATTTTTTGCTTTTTGCTATAATAAATATCCCCAAAAAATATATAAAAAAAGCATTTTTTCCCCTCAGTTTAGGTCGATACGTATTCTTCTACATATTTTTGGTAAAAAAAATCGCAATTAGCGATTATTGATTGGTTTGCGCAAAAGTTATAGCGTTTACAAAATAGGGGATAGTTTTATAGCATTTTTATTAATATTTTTTTTTTTATTAGTAATGGCGGCGATCAGCGATTTTTATTGTGACTGCGACATTATGGCGGACACATCGGACATTTTTGAGACATTTTTGGGACCATTGTCATTTATACAGCAATCAATGCTATTTAAATGCATTGATTCTTGTATTAATTACACTGGCAGTGAAGGGGTTAACCACAAGGTGGCAGTGTAGGGGTTAAGTATGCCTAGGGGTGTGTTTCTTACTGTGGGGGGGCGTGGCTGTCAGCTAGTGAATGCTGATCTCTGCTCCAATCACAGGGAGCAGAGATCGGCGTCACTAGTTGCTAGGCAGAACGGGGAGATGCTGTCTATTTCCGCATCTCCCCGTTCTGCCTTCCCGTGAGACGATCGCGGGTGTCCCCGCGGCGATCGAGTCCGCGGGACCCACGACCGGCCTCACGGGGGTCCCGACCGGCGCGGGAGCGTGCCGCTCCCGGCGCACTCCCGATGGCACGGACGGCATTAAGGAGGGACTTATATATACGCCCTCCTGCCTGTCCGTGCCATTCTGCCGACGTATATCGGCGTGCGCCGGTCGGGAACCGGTTAATAAGTGATTGAACAGTACTGACTGGCATATTCAAGGCTTTGGATAACTTTTTATATCCTTTTCCATCTTTGTAAAGTTTCATCACCTTGTTACGCAGGTCTTTTGACTGTTCTTTTCTACCTCCTCATGGCTTAGTGTCTAGCCTGCTTAGTGCATCCATGTGAGAGCTAACAAACTCATTGACTATTTATACACAGACATTAATTGTCATTAAAAAAGCAACAAATGTGGGAAATTATCCTTTAATTGCAATTTTAACCTGTGTGTGCCACCTTCTGTGTCTGTACCAAGGCCAAACATTCCAGGGTATGTAAACTTTTTATCAGGGCCATTTGGGTGATTTCTGTTATCATTATGATTTTAAAAGGATCCAAAAAACTATGTGATAAAAAATGGCTTCATGTGATTGCTATCCTTATTTCCAATATTAATGCCAAAATTTTACAATTTTATTGCTATGCAAACTTTTGAGTGCAACTGTATATATTTGTAAATACCATATGTGGTCACTAGATGGCAATAAGTATTATAAGAATTTCTTGTGATACTTAGTGCCATCTATTGGCCAAATGCAGTATATTCAATATAAGGCAATGAAAAATGATTTCCCAGTACAGAAAATATCATAATAACACACCTCCCAACATTTTGAGATGGGATTGAGGGACACCTACTAACAAATGTATCTAGGCATAGGACACGCCCCCTGCCACACCCCCTTAAAGGAGAATTAACCATAAAAAAGGTTAATTAAATCTACAAGGACTTTTTTTTTTTTATCACTGCTATTCTTTTATATTGGCTTTTAAAATTTACAAAATGCAACAATTTAGAAATTGAATGAAAGGTTTAGCACTGGGAAACACTTTTTGAAAGATAAAAAATGCATTTTATATACATCTATATAGATCAGACCAAAATGAGGGACAAATGAGGAGGAATGAGGGACAGAGGGACATTGCTCCAAATCAGGGACAGTCCCTCGAAATCAGGGACAGTTTGGAGCTATGTAATAATATATATATATATATATATATATATTTTTTTTTTTTTTTTACAAGAACATTGTACATTTTCTTTCCTGGGCAAATTGCTCTGCACATTTTTTAATACCGGTAAATACTAATACAAATATATTTTTTTTATAAATACACAGATCTGTGCAGTTATCCAGTGTGAGACTTTGGGGAAGATTTACTAAAACTGGAGCTCACAGAATCTGCTGCAGCTAGGCATAGTAACCAATCAGCTTTCAGGTTTTATTGTCAAAGCTTATTGGAACAAGCTGAAGTTAGAAGCTGATTGGTTACCATGCACAACTACACCAGATTCTGTGCGCTCCAGTTTTAGTAAATCAACCAGTGGCGGCCCTTCCATAGGGGGCACCTGGGCGCTGCCCCCCCCCCCCCCCCCCCCCCCCCCCCCCCCCCTCCAGGCAGACACAAAAAAAAAAAAATATGTAAAATAAAAAATAACAAAAAAAAGTTCCTTAAGTGCACTGTGTTCAGACGCCGGACACTGTGCCCTTATGGGAAGCGCCACGTCTATGCGCTACATTTGCAGGCTTTTAGCCCGCCTTGCGGCATTTTCTGAAGCGCAGAGTAGCATCTGCCCGGCCATAGTAACATATACTACAGGCGCCGGGCGGAAGCTACTTTGGCGCTTCAGATTTGATTGACATCTGACCTCAGTTAGATGCAGGGTTGCCAACTCCCTATGGCATTTATTACTGGCAAAACATGGAAAATTTACTGGCGGATCACATTTTTTACTGGCAACCTGAGAAATTACAGAACTCCTATTGAAAACTAACACAGTGAATATTTGAACAGTATAAACATGATATGGAAACACTGACAATACCTGTAACAAAGTCATTTGCTTGATTTACACTTAAAAAGTCAACACAGCTTGAAATTAATAGCCCCAGATATTTACTGGCAGTTGTAAAAAAATCACAGATTTTTACAAACTGTCAGTAAATTTACTGGTGGTTGGCAACCCTGGTTAGATGTCACTTCCTGTCTCTGTCTCTCATTGCGCCCGGTAGAGGAACCAGGAAGTATCATCAGCGTTGCCAGTGGAAGGAGACACCACAGGCGAGGACAACAGCAAGGTAAGTACAGAGGTTGCATTTTCAAGGTAATATTTGGCTTTTCAATAGCATTTGAAGCACACAAAGTGGATTTCTATCCATTGCGGCTATTGAGGAATAGAAGGGATTGTAAAGCGCTTGTAAAGTCAGAAGGTTTTTTTTTTTATCTTAATGCATTCTATGCATTAAGATAAAAAGCCTTCTGTGTGCAGCAGCCTCCCTAATACTTACCTGAGGTCCCCTCTCTGTCCAACGATGTCCACGAGTGTCGCAGCCATCCGAGATTCTCCCTCCCTGATTGGCTGAAACACAGCAGCAGCGCCATTGGCTCCTGCTGCTGTCAATCAAAGCCAGCTAGCCAATCAGGGAAGATAGGGGGTGGGGCTGGGTCAGGGCTCCGTGTCTGAATGGACACAGGGAGCTGTGACTCGGCTCGGGTGCCCCCATAGCAAGCTGCTTGCTGTGGGGTCACTGAACAGGAGGGAGGGGCCAGGAGCACAGAGGAGGGACCCGAGAAGAGGAGGATCCTGGGCTGCTCTGTGCAGGTAAGTAGAACATGTTATTTTTTTATAGGGAAAAAAACAAAACTTTACAATCACTTTAAATGAAAGTTTTGGTTTTAGGAGTTCAGCTGTAAAGCCAATGATTGCTCAGCTAGCATTTATAAGAGAGATTAGCACCGAGTAAAGCAGCATAAGCAACCCGCATCCCTCTTGCTGTCAAGCAATGATGAATCCCAGAATGCCTTGCAAGCTTTTTGGCTTCCAGGGAAGATGGGCCCTGCAGTCCCCGAGCGGTTGGATCAGCACACGTTCCCTAAGCCCGGTCTTAGGAACTGTTTTGTATTTTTAAAGAGAATGTCAGATAAATTGTTAAGGACAGCCTCGTCCAGAGCTGCCTTCCTCTGGCCTTCCCCGGGGAACCCTTAGACAAGCGCTCAGCGTATATTACGCACTTTGCATACATTCATCCTAATTAGTGATAACTCGGCAGCCCAATGTGTGATCTGCATTGCAGTGCCGGGGTTAAAGTTTTACGGAGAACATTTCCACATCGGGGTCAATGGCTTTCATGTGTTGTGTGAGGCTGATTTCTCCCAACACATGAAAAGGCTTTTTAAAAGCTTTAATTGTACAGACACGGGAATGCAATGTCAGGAAGGCTGCCACTGCCGACCTTGCCTTCTGAAAATACTAGTTCCCTGGCTGTCATGCCGATCCCATTAGCTTCCATATTTTATAAGTCATCCACCCGATAGAACACCTTTTGGAATGAATTAGAGCAGAGACTGCGAGCCAGGCCTTCTCGTCCACATCAGTGCCTGACCTCACAAATGCACTTCTGGAAGAATGGTCAAACATTCCCATAGACACACTCCTAAACCTTGTGGACGGGCTTTCCAGAAGAGTTGAAGCTGTTATAGCACCCCCCCCCTCCCGCTGCCCTCCGGTGCTTCTTCCGACTCACCGCTTCCATCGGTGAGTCAGACACAGGATCCGCCGGCCCCCGGATGATGACCATAGAGTTTCCAGATGGTCGCCGGAGTCTCTATGATCGTTCGGAGGCCGGGCGCGATGTTATGACGTCACGCCCGGCCTCTGCATTCAAATAACGGCGCCGCCTCGGCTGGGAAGTGGTGATCTTTTTTTTTTTTTTTTTTTTATTTTAGGCTTCCCAGCCTAGAGGTGATATGTAGGGTCTTATTGACCCCATATCTCACTGTAAATAGGTCCGATCGTGTCATATTCCTATTACAAGGGATGTTTACATTCCTTGTAATAGGAATAAAAGTAATCAATTTTTTTTTTTTTAAAGTGTCAAACTAAAAAAAATAAAAGTAAAATTAACAATAATAATTTTTTTTTTTTTTTAAAGCGCCCCTGTCCCCGTGAGCTCGTACGCAGAAGTGAACGCATACGTAAGCCCCGCCCACATATGAAAACGGTGTTCAAACCACACATGTCAGGTATCGCCGCGAACGTTAGAGCGAGAGCAATAATTCTAGCCCTAGACCTCCTCTGTAACTCAAAACATGTAACCAGTAATACATTTTAAAGCGTTGCCTACGGGGATTTTTAAATACCAAATTTTGAAGCGTGACATGTTAGGTATCTATTTACTCGGCGTATCTTCATCTTTCACATTATGCAAAAAACATTGAGCTAACTTTACTGTTTTGTTTTTTTTTAAGCATGAAATAGTTTTTTTTCTGAAAAAAACGTGTTCGAAAAATTGCTGCGCAAATACCGTGTGAGATAAAAAGTTTCACCGACCGTCATTGTATTCTCTAGGGTCTTTGCTAAAAAAACATATAAAATGTTTGGGGGTTCTATGTAATTTTCGAGCAAAAAAAATTATGAATTTTACATGTAGGAGAGAAATATCAGAATTGGCCTGGATGCGAAGTGGTTAAAGCGCTGGGCTGACAGAAGTAGTGATCTGCTGTCACTACTCCTTTCAGCCTGTTATTAGAAGGAACTTACAGCTTCATCATCCCTACTAGACATTTGCAATTCGTTTAGTTCTGAATTAGTTTTTTTAACAAATTTTGACAAATTCGTTAAAGCGGTTGTATACCTGTTTTTGGTCTTTTTTTAAAACTACCTGCAAGACAAAGTCATAATGAGCTAGTATCACTAGCATACTAGCTCATTATGCATCACTTACCTTAGATCGGGGCCCCCGACGCCGTCCTCTTCTCCCCCTCCAGCCGCAGACATCTCTTCACAGATATCCTTCCGGGTATCGCCGCTCCGGCCAATCACAGCACTGCTGCGGCACTGTGATTGGCCAGAGCAGCGAAGACGTCGCTCCGCGCATGCGCGCGGGACACTTCAACTGCGGCGAGCCGTAGTTGTGAATGGGGATTAACCCTGTAAATGCACCATTGTCGCATGCGCCGTAGACAACGTTGTAAAAAGGTTCTTTGCAAATATCTCCTAAACCGTGCAGGTTTAGGAGATATTTCTTGTACCTGCAGGTAAGCCTTAATCTAGGCTTACCTGTAGGTGCAAGTTGTAATTGAGGGTATACAACCACTTTAATTCTGAATTTCCGAATTTTTCAATTTCCGAAATTTCCGAATTTCGCAAATTTCGGAAATTATCGAATTTCCGAAATTCCGAAATTCCTAATTTCAGATTTTTCAAAATTACGAATTTCCAAATTTCCAAATTTCGAATTTCCAAAATTACGAATTTCCAAATTTCCGAATTTAGAATTCTCGAATTTTCAAATTTCCGAATTTCAGAAATTAAAAATTCGGAAATTTGAATATTCGAAATTTCATAAATGTAAAAATTCTAAAATTTGGAAATTTGAAAATCCAAGAATAAGAATGGAAAATCTGAAGATTCAAAAGAATGAAAATCTGAAAAAACTAATAATAAATATTAAATTATAGGTATTGGAATTTCCTTTCAAATTTGGCTGTTAGTGAACGTAACGAGTACAAATTTATCCCAAGTTATGAATTATCTGAAATAACGAATGCCGAACGGTCAAATTTTAAAGGAAATTCCAATACCTATGATTTAATAGTTTGTTTATTTCGAATTTTTCAGATTTTTTAATTTTTGAATTTCCGAAAAATACGAAAATTCGGAAATCCAAAAATTAGAAATTCGCAAATACGAAAATTTGAAAATCGGAATTTTAGTTTTTCCGAATTTCCGAATTCTGATTTTTCTAATTTTCTAATTTCCGAATTTTCCAATTTCCGAAATAAGCAAAAAAACAAATGAAACGAAAAAAAAAACTAATTTTTTGTCCGTGCACATGTCTAATCCCTACATCACACGCTGCGCCCAGGGCAGCCGCTCCTTCTGCCCACCCTTTGTCCTGGCCCTCATGGGAGGAGATCGGAGTTCCCAGAGGAAAAAACACACATGCAAACTCAATGCAGATAGCATTCTGGTAGGTTAACTACCTGAGATCCGCGCTATAGCCGAATGACGGCTACACCGCGGATTTAAGATGCCGGGACGACGTCTATTGACATTGTACCGGCCACGAGCTGCCTGCGCGCCCCCTGAAGGGGCGCGCGCGGCGCGCTCTGTGATCAGCGAGTCTGTGAGACTCGCTGGATCACAGATCCGAGTAAGGGGTCGATCCCGACCCCTTACCACGTGATCAGCTGTCAGCCAATGACAGCTGATCATGTGATAATAACAGAGCCGGTAATCGGCTTTTTTTCCTCCTCGCGCTGACAGCGCAAGGAAAAAAAAAAAAAAGCCGATCACCGGCGGCAGTGAGAGGGACATCAGTCCCTCTCACTGCAATGTACCCAGCAATGTGCCCAATCCATGGTGCCCACCTTTGCCTAATTAAAGTGCCGCCTACCAGTGCCCACAGTGCCATCTGTCAGTGCCCACAGTGCCAGTGCTGCACATCAGTGTCACCTACCAGTGCTCATCAGTGTCACCTACCAGTGCTCATCAGTGTTCCCTACCAGTGCCCATCAGTGCCCATCAGTGCCCATCAGTGCCATCCATCAGTGCCACCCATCAGTGCCATCTATCAGTGCCCATCAGTGTCATCCATCAGTGCCCATCAGTGTCATCCATCCGTGCCACCCATCCGTTCCCATCAGTGCCATCTTTGCAGTCCCCATCAGTACCGACTTATCTGTCCCCATCAGTGCAGCCTATCAGTGCCCACCAGTGCAGCCTATCAGTGCCCACCTGTGCCGCCTCATCAGCACATATCAATGAAGCAGAAAAATTACCTGTTTGCAAAATTTTATAACAAACTATTTAACATGATTTTTTTTTTTTTAATTTTCCATCTTTTTTTGTTTGTTTAGCAAAAAATAAAACCCCAGCTGTGATTAAATACCACCAAAAGAAAGCTCTATTTGTGGGAAAAAATGATAAAAATGTCATTTGGGTACAGTGTTGACCGCACAATTGTCATTCAAAGTACGTCAGCGCCAAAAGCTGAAAATTGGTCTGGTCACGAGGGGGGTTTAAGTGCCCAGTAATCAGGTGGTTAATGAACTGAGTACCCCAATGCTGAAAGGCAGGGGTGCTAACCACTAAGCCACTGTACTGCCTGGTGTTCCAGGCCTGAATCTTACAAGGGCTCCAGACTCCTCCCCCACCCTCTCGTGTCATCTGAGAAAGTGGTGACGATGGAGGTCACATCGTGCCTCATACCACAGTGGTGGAACCAGATATTTGTAGAATATTTTTCAGCTCTTACAAAGAACTCTTTCAGATGGGAGGCCAGGGTTTTTTTGCCTCCCGGTCACCCACCTGAACTGTCACAATACAGCTGGACAGGGCTGTACACATGCCAAGGCCGCAGCATTTTGAGTTTGACAAGCGGCAGCGCCTGTCCACTCAGTAGGCCCACGCCACCACCACGTGCGATGTGGTGCGGTTGTGCAGCAAGCATTACAGCAGAGGCGACTCTCTAATTAGGCAAATTAGGCAGTCGCCTAAGGCCTCGCACTCCTAGGGGCCTCACGGCCGCCTAATTCGCCTGATGTGTGTGTTACAGTTGAAGGGATTATCATGCAATTTATACAGTTAATTTCTATTGCTTTAATTATTTTTCCCATTTTGGGCATGAGTGGGGCCTCATGTCTAAGATTTGCCTAAGGCCTCACAAAGCCTAGAGCCGCCTCTGCATTACAGGGTTAAATCAGGTGGCGAGGAGGCAATGTAACGCCTCCTCACTTTCCACCAAATACCCTCTGAAAAGCGATCTGAATAGATTACTCTTCAGAGGGCACCGCAAGTCTAAAAGAGCCCGTAGCCTTCATCCGAGCATTAACAAGGAAGCAGCAACAAACATAACAGCCCCCCCCCCCCTCTTTCCCGTCATTAATTTGGCGGCTGGAGTTCATAGATGTTTGTCCATTGACATAAATTAGTCCAGAAGACGAGCTCGCTGCGACAGGCAGCGCAATCAGTAGATAAAGCAGCGGGTGATCGGAGGAAGAAATCGTTTCCCAAAGCGCCGTCTCTCCGCTCTCAATGGAATTGTCCCAGCGTGTCGCCATTTGCCTCTTTTCCGCAAATCTTTTAGTCACATTGACCTAATTAACCCGTGCTTCTTCTGTATTCATCAGCATGCTCATGACGAATCTGTTTATGTAATGTTTACTCGTTTTTTGTTTTTTTTGTATAACATTGTGGCAGATGCAGATTATACGTCTTATCACAACGTTTCCTTTACAGATCAGATGGCCGCAGCACCGGGCTCGCCCATTCTATTAACAGACAAGGCCACTTGTCTGTTGCCCCCCCCCGGTCTCTCTGATGCCCCATAAAAAGGCCACACCACTTCCGCTGCAGACCTGCCTAAAGGTTTCCTGGTGAAGAGATATAAAAAAAACCCCACCAGTGTCCTACCGAGTGCGGCAATGACCAGACCCAGGGCAGCATCCCCTTTTGCTCCGCGTCTTTATCGCGGGGCAAAAGGGGATGCTGCCCTGGGCCCGGTCATTGTTGTACGGCCCAAAGCAGCTGCCCATTGAGCCCGTGCCGCCTGCAAATAGTTTATAAGCGGATTTGGCTATTACAGGGGGTCCCCGAGTTACGAACTCGTTAGGGACTGTCCTCCTGTTCTTAACTCGGATATGTTCGCAAGTGGGCCGCGCATGCGCAGACCGACAATTACAGACATTTCCGACGTTCCCGTCGAATGCCGTTCTGCGCATGCGCTGCAAATTACAGACATTTCCGATGTTTTCCGGCATTTTCCGAGGCTCCGTCTGGCCGCGCATGCGCAGAACGGCCGAGGGACGGCGGAAAATGGCGGAGGGTCCCCGCAGTGCCCGGTTCATAAGTAGGAGATGTTCGTATGTCGGGCGTTCGTAAGTCGGGGACCCCCTGTACTCAGGGGATGAGGGTGGAATTGAATGTTCGGGGCACTGGTGATTGGTTGGGTGTTATGTCTGCAGCCGGTGCGGTGATTGGCCAGCTTCGTAGGGTAAACCTTGTTCGGGGGGAGCGCCTGTCAGTTCCGGGCACAATCACACCGACCCCTCTCCCTCACCATGTCACAAGTCGCAGACCATCAGCCTGCTGAAGAACTTCGGGTAGGGTGTGCCTGGTGTTCGTTTGATATCCTCCAGACACTAGCAAGGTAAGACTGCTGGGGGGGAAATGCAGGGGTCTGTGGAGGGATGGGACGGGGTCCTGTGTAATGATGGGGTAGTATGCGCGAGGGGTCCTGTGTAATGATGGAGAAGTGTGGGGGAGGGGTCTTGTGTAATGATGGGGGTAGTATATGGGAGGGTTCCTGTGTCATAATGGGGTATTATGGGGGAGGGGTCTTGTGTAATGATGAGGGTAGTATGGAGGAGAGCTCCTGTGTAATAATGGGGGCAGTATGGGGGAGGATGTCTAGTGTGATGATGGAGGGGGGGCCCAAGAAGATTTTTGCCCAGGGTCCAATCAATTTTACAGGTGGCCCTGATGAGGACGCAGAGGGCTGGCATGAAAGGTGTACGCTGTGTCCGCGCAGAGGCCGTGCCCCCTGGCCAGCTCCGACCGAGGCACCCTGGCTCGCCCCTGCAGCCCCCGCCCGCCCCCTGCTGGCCAGTTCAGGAACTCGGAGTCAGTGCAGCAAGAACTCCCCAGCCACACCCGCCCGGTGAGAAGAGAGTACCTGGAGCGGAGCTTCAGCCTGGGGTGGGGGTCATAAGGAGGCAGGGAAGAGGGAGATCGGGTTGGGGACCAAATCGCTTCACCATGGGCATCTGGGTTGTACTTGCCCCCTGGGCCAAAGCTTGCCAGGCAGCCCCTGCTTATATTTCGTGTAGAATGCGTCCAGGGATGAATGTCCAGGACACAGACTGCATTCCAGGCATTGGTCCCTGGGCGCATCATGCTTTAAACGTTAGTGTCTCTCTCTTAGTGCATCGTCCAACCCCATCCAGCTTCTCTAAGGTTGCAATCACACTTTCTAGTTGAGCGATTTTGCACGCAGTTTTGCGTGTTGAACATTCACTTCATGGGCAGCCCTGTGCACGTTTGCCACCCGAAAAGAAGCTCATGCTCCTTCCTGGGGCGCCAAGCGTGGCTCATTTTTAAAACGTGTTTTGGCACGATCAAATCACAATGCATGTGGGGTGTCGTTAAACAACTATTCCTCCCACTGACATTATTAATGTGACACTATTCTACCCACTGACCCCCGAAGATGAGTCACTATTCCTCCCACTGACACCAATAATGGGGCACTATTCCCCTCACTGACACCAATGATGGGTCACTATTCATCCTACAGATACCAATGATGGGGCACCATTCCTCCCACTGACACCAATGATGGGTCACTATTCCTCCTACAGATACCAATGATGGGGCACCATTCCTCCCACTGACACCAATGATGGGTCACTATTCCTCCTACAGATACCAATGATGGGGCACTATTCCACCCACTGACCCCCAAAGATGGGGCACTATTCTTCCCACTGACACCAATAATGGGGCACTATTCCACTGAAACCAACAAAGGGGTAATATTCCTCCCACTGACATTATTAATGTGACACTATTCCACCCACTAACCCCCAAAGAATAGTGCCCCATCTTTGGGGGGTCAGTGGGTAAAATAGTGTCAATGGGAGGAATACTGCCTCATCATTGGTGTCAGTGGAAGGAATAGTGCCCCATTATTGGTGTCAGTGGGAGGACTGACCTCCCACTGACACCAATGACTATTCCTCCCACTGACACCAATAATGGGGTACTATTCCTCCCACTGACACCAATGACGAGGCACTATTCCTTCCACTGACACCAATGATGAGGCAGTATTCCTCCCATTGACACTATTCTACCCACTGACCCCCCAAAGATGGGGCATTATTCTTCCCACTGACACCAATGGTGGGGCACTATTCCACTGAAACCAAAAAGGGGTACTATTGCTTCCACTATTACCAATGATGGGGCACTATTCCTCCCACTCACACCAATGATGGGGCAGTATTCCTTCCACTGACACCAATGATGGGGCACTATTCCTCCCACTGACACCAATGATGGGGCACTATTCCTCCCACTGACACCAATGATGAGGCAGTATTCCTCCCATTGACACTATTCTACCCACTGACCCCCCAAAGATGGGGCACTATTCTTCCCACTGACACCAATGATGGGGCACTTTTCCACTGAAACCAAAAAGGGGTACTATTCCACTATTACCAATGATGGGGCACTATTCCTCCCACTCACACCAATAATGGGGCACTATTCCTCCTCCTGACACTAATTATGGGGCACTATCACTCACACCAATGATGGGGCAGTATTCCTTCCACTGACACCAATGATGGGGTACTATTCCTTCAACTATAACCAATATGGTGCACTATTCCTTCTCCTGATGACCACCGGCATCATTTCATTTTTTTTACCTCCACCAGCTACCAGGCTTGAGGCGTTGTTTACCCACTGGCCACAGTCTGGTCCCCCTTAAGTCTGAAGGATGGTAAACTTTTAGAAAGTTGGGAGACCCCAGTTCTAGAGGGAGATCTCACAGGTATGGTATATACATATTACATTGATCCTAGCTGGTCCAATGGAACTATGTAAGAATTGCCATACCTGGGATTTATCTCCGAGCAGCCGGGGGGCTGTCAGTCGGCTCTCTATCTTTACTTTCCGCACAGACTTTCTTTCTTGGTCATTCTCTGCTGCTTAAAGTGGTTGTAAACCCTTACAAACCACACTGACCTACAGGTAAGCCTAGATTAAGGCTTACCTGTAGGTCTAAGAAACATCTCCTAAACCTACATGGTTTAGGAGATATTTAGAAAAGAAAAGGCACCGCTGGCCGCATGCGCCGTAGACAGCGGCGCGCCGGCGCACTGCGCATGCCGAGTTCACGGCGACATGCCGCTTTCGTGCGCATGCGCGGGAGCGACGTCATCGCCGCTCCAGCGAATCACAGCGCTGGAGCGGCGAGACCCGGAAGTCACTCCGGTATTGATGGCGCGCGGAGAAGGTCGTGGATGAGGACCGCTTCGGGGGCTTCGTTCTCAGGTAAGTTATTCATAATGAGCTAGTATGCTATGCATACTAGCTCATTATGCCTTTGCCTTGCAGGTTCCGTTTTTTTTTTTTTTTTTTTAGTGAGGAGGCTTTACTTTCTCTTTAAATGACTTTTCTCCCCACTCTGTTCCATCATCAGACGAAGGGTTGTCACCGTCATTCAGCTTTGCTCTAATGTTGGCAAAGTCTAGCGCTTTTCACTCTTCCTCGCTTTCCTCATTTCACACTCACTTTCCTTCTCCACATCTTTCTCCTTATCTCCCTAATACGGAGTCAGTAATATCCCCTCTACATATGGATTTAGCAGGCTCAGTCCAAGGCAGTAATACAGCCTCCCCATTGGCTCTGATCTTGTTACGTGTGACTTTGTACGGGGCGCTCCACGAAGCTGCACCCTCCCAATTTTTTTTCCAAAGCTCTCCCTTGCTGCCTGGCTGCCAACAATCTAGCTTTGTTCCCTGTCCAAGAGACTTATCTTTCACTTACACTGACTGGCGTCTTGCCGACTAAATCCCACCACTGAACCCGGCGGAAACTTGTTCCATACATCATGCAACGAAGAATCCTAACCCCCCCCATCTACCGCCTCCATCTGGCTGCAGATAAGGATTAAGCCCGGACGGTCCGGTGTTAGCAACGGAATGTAGATCAGGGGAAATATTATGCGTTAGAAGGATAGGTTTGGTGGGGCTGAGATAAGTCATCAGAGTAACGCTCCAGTCTAAATTTAAGAATTAACCTCCCTGGCGGTATGATTATGACAGATTTTTGATGCTGAAAGCGGTACAATTGTTTTGCATGGAAATTTGACGTTTTTATATTGTAGGCCTGTAATTCTTAGCCCCCGTAGACACGGTCGGAAATTCCGACCACAATATCCGTCTGATTTTTTCCGACGGATTTTGTCCGATACTGGTGTTGCATACACACGGTCGGACAAAGTTGTCGGAAAATTTGATCATTCTGAACGTGGTGACGTTCGTTGCGTACGACGGAACTACGTAGAGGCTAGAAGCCAATAGCTTTGGTCTCGTAATTTGATCTGAGCATGCGTGGCACTTTGTCCGTCGGAATTCTCGACACACGGTCGGAAAAAGTCAGATCGGATTTTGTTGTCGGAAAATTTGAGAGCAGGATCTCAAATTTTTTCCCTCAGAAATTTCCGATGGAAAAAGTCCAATGGAGCCCACACACGGTCGGATTTTCCGACAACATGGTCCGATAGGACATTTTCCGTCGGAATTTCCGACCGTGTGTACCAGGGCTTAGGTATAATGCCCCGTACACATGGTCGGATATCCTCCTTTTCCCAGATAATGAAGTATTTGCACTTTGAAAACAATGAAAAATTTGATGAAACGGCTAAAAATTTGAATTCAAATTGTTTTCGAATAGTTTTTTAATACTTTTTAAATTTGAATCGTCTTCAAATTCGAATTCGAGGAATATCAGAATTGGCCCGGATTGGAAGTGGTTTGTGGTAGTGGTGTGCGCAAAAATGCAATATTACTCTGGCAGTGTAAGGGGTTAAAGGGATAATAATTTTGGAAAACAATAACCATGGTATGAATTTTTATTACACATTTTAAACTGTTGACATGGCCATTTTTGTTTTTGCCTTTTTAATTTTAATTTTTTATAAAAATCATTTTTTTTTTATTGAAAATCATTTTTTTAACTTATGAGTTCCCCACACTTCAAGCATCCTGTTTGGGCCTTGTCTGATTCTCTTCTGTGGGGCTCCCGAGTCCGAATCCTTCCTTTCCCACCTCTCCCATCTATGACCCTCTCTCTCTGCCTTTTCACTCTTCTTACTTTCTTTCTGGTTTCTCACTATCCTGGTTCCTGACGTTTCCTCCTAAGGAGGGGGGTTTGCGGGAACAGACCCTCCCCTTCGGGGACGATTGTCGGGATATGGCATTTTATGCAGTATTCATTTTTTGATACCATCCCCTATTTTCTTTGGATAATTGTGAACAATATTGATCATTGGTCATTTTTACACATTTCTAGCCCCTGCACGGGCGATCAACAAGCTTGTTTATGAATCTCTTGCTTATCCAAAAACTCAATAAACATATTAAAACAGAAAATCATTTTTTTACGAACACAAACACAGGACCGTTTTTAAGGCAGGGCTAAAGGGGCAGCTGCCCTGGGCCCCATCATTGTTGTGGGACCCAAAGCAGCTCCCTTAAGCCCCATACACACGCGCAGACAATCCGTGGACCAGGTCCGTCGGACCATGTCCGTCATACTTTGTCTGATGTTGGTTTTGCGTACACACGATCGGACAAAATTGTCGGAAAATCCGATCATTCTGAACGTGGTGACGTTTGTTGCCTACGACGGGACTACGTAGAGGCTAGTAGCCAATAGCTTTGGTCTTGTAATGTGATCTGAGCATGCGTAGCACTTTGTCCGGTCGGACAAGCGTACACACGCTCGGATTTGGTGTGATCGGACCGGGTTGACGGCAAATCTTTCCAGCAGGAGATAAGACTTTGTCCGACGGACAAACCGACGAACACTGTCCGATGGTGCATACACACGGTCTGATTTTTCAACAACCTTGTCCGATCGGACCAAATTGATGAAAAAGTCCGACCGTGTGTATGGGGCTTTATACTTGCCAACTATCCCAGTTTAAAGCAGAGCTGCACCCGCACCAAAAATATTAAAAGTCAGCAGCTACAAATACTGCAGCTGCTGATTTTTAATAAATGGACACTTACCTGCTCCAGCGGTGTAGGCAGAATGTGACGAGCGACCGCTCGTCTCTCAGCTGCCCCGCCGCCATTCTCTGTCAGGGAATCAGGAAGTGAAGACGCAACGTCTTCACTGCCCGGTTCCCTACTGCGCATGCGTGAGTCGCGCTGCACGTCTCTATTGGTCCCCGCTGTGTCCTGGGAACTGTGTTTCCCAAGACACAAAGGGGCATCTCCGGATAGGGGCGGGGCAGTCCGGATAATTTGTCACGGAAGTGGGTGCAGATACCTGTATTATACAGGTATCTGCACCCCCCTCCCCCCTGAAAGGTGCCAATTGTGGCACCGGAGGTGGGGGGGAATCCGATAAGCGGAAGTTCCACTTTAGGGTGGAGCTCCGCTTTAAATTTCCTTATCCCTTGAAGTTTTAGTCCCATGCTGTATCCCAATATCTCAGTGTAAAGTTCTGTTGCTGCTGCCCAGCTCTGCCCTTTTGCCATGTACACATGACTCACCTGCAGACCCTGTGTTTACATGTAAATAACCTGCATTAATATGTAAATAGTCGTGGACCAAGGCATTGATATGTAAATAGAGGCAACATTCATATGTATATAATGTCCCCCTGAGGTCATATCTACCATCACTTCTGCTGAATGCTGCCCACTGGGAGGTAAAGGAGCATGCTTGAAAGTCCTGCCCACAAGTATAGTCATTAAGCCTGTTCTGCAAAGGTAAATTGGAGGTGGAACCCTTCTTCAAAATAACATGGTGCCACAGCACCCTGAATTTTGGTGCATGTTCCAACAGTCATTGTGCGGTAAGACTATGCAATAACCTCTAGGAACCAATCAGTTAGCAGTAAAAATGTGCAGTAACCTCTAGTAACCAATTAGTGAGTGGTATAGATGTCCAGTAACCTCTAACATTCAATAAGTGAGCAGTATTGATATACAGTAATCTCTAGCAACCAATCAACAAGCAGAAGTCATGTGCTGTAACCTCTAGAAAATAAACAGTGAGCCATAATATGTGCTGTAACCTCTAGCAACCAATTAGTGAGTGGTATAGACGTCCAATAACCTCCAACATTCAATAAGTGAGCAGTATTGATATACAGTAATCTCTAGCAACCAATCAACAAGCAGAAGTCATGTGCTGTAACCTCTAGAAAATAAACAGTGAGCCATAATGTGTGCTGTAACCTCTAGAAACCAATTAGTGAGTGGTATAGACGTCCAATAACCTCTAACATTCAATAAGTGAGCAGTATTGATATACAGTAATCTCTAGCAACCAATCAACAAGCAGAAGTCATGTGCTGTAACCTCTAGAAAATAAACAGTGAGCCATAATGTGTGCTGTAACCTCTAGCAACCAATTAGTGAGTGGTATAGACATCCAATAACCTCTAACATTCAATAAGTGAGCAGTATTGATATACAGTAATCTCTAGCAACCAATCAACAAGCAGAAGTCATGTGCTGTAACCTCTAGAAAATAAACAGTGAGCCATAATGTGTGCTGTAACCTCTAGCAACCAATTAGTGAGTGGTATAGATGTCCAGTAACCTCTAACAAACAATAAGTGAGCAGTATTGATATACAGTAATCTCTAGCAACCAATCAACAAGCAGAAGTCATGTGCTGTAACCTCTAGAAAATAAACAGTAAGCCATAATGTGTGCTGTAACCTCTAGCAGCCAGTTAATGAGCGGTAATGATACATTGTAACCTCTGGCAACCGATTGCAATCGCTAGCCTGATCTGATTCAGTAAACTGATTTTGAGTCTAGCTGCTATTTATTGTATGTCTCAGAGCATGTGGAGAGTGAAATTGCATGGAAGAGGGGCCCCAAGAAAATGTTTGCCCGGGGTCCAATCAATAATAAAGACGGCCCTGCACATACATTACCTGCATGAAATTGCCAGTATAAATGGGACTGTACCAGGTGGGTACACCCCTTCTATCTGTGCCAGGATGCAGTGAGCCAGTCCTTGCTGAGTATTCCAGCCTTGGATCTACGCAGTGTTTTGTCTAGGCAGTGAGCGGGATAATTTGTGGACACACTTGGCTGGTCGCAGCGACACGCCAGACTGTTGTAACATCCTGTCTCACAACTTCTCCTGAAAAATACAAACAGCTTTGGCATACAGCATGGCCGCAGATTGCCAAAGACATTTCAGGAACATTTATGGGGGCAGACCTACAGCAATCGAATGTCAGCAAGCACCTGTGCGCCTAAATATCAGATGAATGCCAAATCATGTCATGTGACATCCTTATCATAAAACCATGATCATTAGAAGAGCTAAAGTACAAGGGCTGACCCACAGCGCCTTGAAAAAATATTCATACCCCTTTAAATTTTCCACATTTTGTCATGTTAGACCAAAAACGTAAATGTATTTTATTGAGATTTTATATGATAGAATAACACAAAGTGGCACCTAATTGTGAAGTGGAAGGAAAATGATAAATGATTTTCCAAATGTTTTACAAATACATTTCTGAAAAGTGTGGGGTGCATTTGTATTCAGCCCCCCCTTTACTCTGATAACCCTAACTAAAATCTAGTGGAACCAATTGTCTTCAGAAGTCTCCTAATTAGTAAATGGAGTCCACCTGTGTGTAATTTAACCTCAGTATAAATACAACTGTTCTGTGAAGCCTTCAGAGATTTGTTAGAGAACCTTAGTGAACAAACAGCATCACGAAGGCCAAGAAACACACCAAACAGGTCAGGGATGGAGTTGTGGAGAAGTTTAAAGCAGGGTTAGGTTATAAAAAAATATCCCAAGCTTTGAACATCTCACTCTGTTCAATCCATCATCTGAAAATGGAAAGAGTATGGCACAACTGCAAACCTACCAAGACATGGCCGTCCACCTAAACTGACAGGCCGGGCAAGAAGATCATTATTCAGAGAAGCAGCCAAGAGGCCCATAATAACTATGGAGGAGCTGCAGAGATCCACAGCTCAGGTGGGAGAATCTGTCCACAGGACAGCTATTATGCCCCATACGCACGGTCGGATTTTCCGATGGAAAATGTCCTATCGGACAATGCTGTCGGAAATTCCGACCGTGTGTGGGCTCCATCGGACATTTGCCATCGGATTTTCTGACGGACAAAGTTTTATCTCCTGCTCTCAATTTTTCCGACAACAAAGTCCGATCGGACTTTTTCCGATTGTGTGTAGCGAATTCCGACGGACAAAGTGCCAAGCATGCTCAGATCACATTACAAGACCAAAGCTATTGGCTACTAGCCTCTACGTAGTTCCGTCGTACGCAACGAACGTCACCACGTTCAGAATGATCGGATTTTCCGACAACTTTGTCCAACCGTGTGTATGCAACACCAGTGTCGGACAAAATTCGTCGGAAAAAATCCGACGGATTTTGTGGTCGGAATTTCCGATCGTGTGTATGGGCATTAGTTGTGCTCTCCACAAATCTGACCTTTATGGAAGAGTGGCAAGAAGAAAGACATTATTAAAAGAAAGCCATAAGAAATCCCGTTTGCAGTTTGCTAGAAGCCATGTGGGGGACACAGCAAACATGTGGAAGAAGGTGCTCTGGTCAGATGAGACAAAAATTTAACTGAACACACCGTCCCCACTGTGAAACATGGTGGTGGCAGCATCATGTTGTGGGGATGCTTTTCTTCAGCAGGGACAGGGAAGCTGGTCAGAGTTGATGGGAAGATGGATGGAGCCAGGCGGAGGTTCACCTTCCAGCAGGACAACAACACTAAACATACAGCCAGAGCTACAATGGAATGGTTTATATCAAGGAATATTCATGTGTTAAAATGGCCCAGTCAAAGTCCAGATCTAAATCCAATTGAGAATCTGTGAAAAAACTTGAAAATTGCTGTTCGCAGACGCTCTCCATCCAATCTGACAGAGCTTGAGTTATTTTGCAAAGAAGAATGGGCAAAAATGTCCCTCTCTAGATGTGCAAAGCTGGTAGAGACATCCCCAAAGAGACTTGCAGCTGTAATTGCAGTGAAAGGTGGTTCTACAAAGTATTGACTCGGGGGGGGGGGGGGGGGTCACATATTTGTAATACATTTGGAAAACCATTCATCATTTTCCTTCCAATTCACAATTATGTGCCACTTTGTGTTGGTCTATCACATAAAATTCCAATAAAAGAAAATAGAGCTTCTGCATCACAGGACCCCCTGCAGGTGTTCGATGTCGACTGCAACCTTTCCAACCCCAAGGCAAAAGAAAAAAAAATACATATATAGTCCATTTTTAGAATTCATGTACATTTCCCCCATGTGTCATTCCTTTAACCCCTTCCCGCCCACGGGAGGCACTGATGGGCACTGATTGACAGCATTTCTGAGCACTGATTGGCAGCAGTGGTGGGCACTGTTTGGACTGCACTCATTATCAGTGCCGATGTCCCTTGAACACAAGCCAGTTATCGGCTTTTCTTTCCTCATGCTGACAGTGTGAGGAGAGCCGATAACTGTCTTGTGTTAAAGGGACATCGGCACTGATAATCAGTGCAGTCCAAACAGGGCCCATCAGTGCTGTCATTCAGTGCCCATCAGTGCCTCCTCATCAATGTCACCTATCAGTGCCCATCAGTGCCTCCTATCAGTGTCCTTCAGTGCTGCCTATCAGAGCCCATCAGTGCCACCTATCAGTGTTGCCTATCAGTGCCCACCAGTGCCGCCTATCAGTGAGGCCTCATAATTGCAGTCTCATCAGTGCCCACCAGTGCTGCCTCATCAGTGTCCATAAGTGCCACCCATCAGTGCCACCTATTAGTGCCCATCGGTGCCACCTCATCAGTGCCCATCAGTGCCATCTATCAGTGCAGCCTCATCAGTGCCCACCAGTGCCACCTCATCAGTGCCACCTATTAGTGCCCATCAGTGCCACCTCATCAGTGCCCATTAGTGCAGCCTCATCAGCACACATCAGTGAAGAAGAAAAATTACCTTTTTTGCAAAATTTTATAACAAACTATGAAAATTTTTATTTATTTTTTTCAAAACTTTCATTCTTTATTCGTTTGTTTAGCAAAGCATAAAAAACCCAGTGGTGATTACATACCACTCAAAGAAAGCTCTATTTGTGTGAAAAAAAATGCTAAAAACGTCATATGAGCACAGTGTCATTTAAAGTGTGACATCTCTGAAAATTGGCCTGGGAAGAAAGGGGGTAAAAGTGCCCTGTAGGCAAGCGGTTAAATATGAAAAAATATCTGATGATAACTGACCTTTTCTCATCAGAGGCGTATCTAGTGAAAATGGCGCCTATGGCAAGCACTGAAACTGCACCCATGTCAAAACATTTGCGGCCTTACCAGCACCCATAAATGCAGTAACATCAGCACCCATAAATGCGGCCTTACCAGCACCCATAAATGCAGTAACATCAGCACCCATAAATGCTGCCTCACCAGCACCCATAAATGTGGTAACATCAGCACCCATAAATGCGGCAACATCAGCACCCATAAATGCTGCCTCACCAGCACCCATAAATGTGGCAACATCAGCACCCATAAATGCGGCAACATCAGCACCCATAAATGCAGTAACATCAGCACCCATAAATGCGGCCTTACCAGCACCCATAAATGCGGCCTTACCAGCACCCAAAAATGCAGTAACATCAGCACCCATAAATGCGGCCTTACCAGCACCCATAAATGCAGTAACATCAGCACCCATAAATGCTGCCTCACCAGCACCCATAAATGTGGCAACATCAGCACCCATAAATGCGGCAACATCAGCACCCATAAATGCTGCCTCACCAGCACCCATAAATGTGGCAACATCAGCACCCATAAATGCGGCAACATCAGCACCCATAAATGCAGTAACATCAGCACCCATAAATGCGGCCTTACCAGCACCCATAAATGCAGTAACATCAGCATCCATAAATGCGGCCTTACCAGCACCCAAAAATGCAGTAACATCAGCACCCATAAATGCGGCCTTACCAGCACCCAAAAATGCAGTAACATCAGCACCCATAAATGCGGCCTTACCAGCACCCAAAAATGCAGTAACATCAACACCCATAAATGCGGCCTTACCAGCACCCAAAAATGCAGTAACATCAGCACCCATAAATGCGGCCTCACCAGCACCCATAAATGTGGCAACATCAGCACCCATAAATGCTGCCTCACCAGCACCCATAAATGTGGCAACATCAGCACCCATAAATGCGGCAACATCAGCACCCATAAATGCTGCCTCACCAGCACCCATAAATGTGGCAACATCAGCACCCAAAAATGCAGTAACATCAGCACCCATAAATGCGGCCTTACCAGCACCCAAAAATGCAGTAACATCAACACCCATAAATGCGGCCTTACCAGCACCCAAAAATGCAGTAACATCAGCACCCATAAATGCTGCCTCACCAGCACCCATAAATGTGGCAACATCAGCACCCATAAATGCGGCAACATCAGCACCCATAAATGCTGCCTCACCAGCACCCATAAATGTGGCAACATCAGCACCCATAAATGCGGCAACATCAGCACCCATAAATGCAGTAACATCAGCACCCATAAATGCGGCCTTACCAGCACCCATAAATGCAGTAACATCAGCACCCATAAATGCGGCCTT
The DNA here is from genome assembly GCA_028564925.1 of Lithobates sylvaticus. Classification (NCBI taxonomy): domain Eukaryota; kingdom Metazoa; phylum Chordata; class Amphibia; order Anura; family Ranidae; genus Lithobates; species Lithobates sylvaticus. Next base: position 24,902,421 of record CM053031.1, read on the forward strand.
ACCAGCACCCAAAAATGCAGTAACATCAGCACCCATAAATGCGGCCTTACCAGCACCCAAAAATGCAGTAACATCAGCACCCATAAATGCGGCCTTACCAGCACCCAAAAATGCAGCAACATCAGCACCCATAAATGCGGCCTTACCAGCACCCAAAAATGCAGTAACATCAGCACCCATAAATGCGGCCTTACCAGCACCCAAAAATGCAGTAACATCAACACCCATAAATGCGGCCTCACCAGCACCCATAAATGCGGCAACATCAGCACCCATAAATGCGGCCTTACCAGCACCCATAAATGCAGTAACATCAGCACCCATAAATGCGGCCTTACCAGCACCCATAAATGCAGTAACATCAGCACCCATAAATGCGGCAACATCAGCACCCATTAATTGCGGCCTCACCAGCACCCATAAATGCGGCAACATCAGCACCCATAAATGCGGCCTTACCAGCACCCAAAAATGCAGTAACATCAGCACCCATAAATGCGGCCTTACCAGCACCCAAAAATGCAGTAACATCAGCACCCATAAATGCGGCCTTACCAGCACCCAAAAATGCAGTAACATCAGCACCCATAAATGCAGCAACATCAGCACCCATAAATGCGGCCTTACCAGCACCCAAAAATGCAGTAACATCAGGCACCCATAAATGCGGCCTTACCAGCACCCATAAATGTGGCCTTACCAGCACCCAAAAATGCAGTAACATCAGGCACCCATAAATGCGGCCTTACCAGCACCCATAAATGCTGCGCCAGCGCCTCTGACATTGTACAGAGGTAGAGAGGGAGTAGGATCACCAGTGGCTGGGTGCCATAGGTGGCTGCCTAGTTTGCCTAGTGATAACGCCGGTGTTCTGTCGAGAAGTACCCCCTATCGAAAAATGCCGGGACGGAACTGCACATGCGCAGCACATGCGCAGAACGGAGCCTCAGAACAGCTGAGTTTAAGATCAGCTGTTTCGCGTTGCCGAGGCATGTTCATGTAGGTGAGGACGGATATTTACATAAAGGGGGCGGATATTTCAATGATGGCCAGTGCTAGGGGCGGAATTTTTATCGCTAAACAAACAAATCTGGTAAAGAAATCTTTATGTAATATATAAAAATCTGCCCTTCAATTGACTAAACACGCCCGCAGCGTTCAAAATGAATAGCAGATAAAGATTTATTTTGCATATTTCTTTGGCCATCGATACAAATTCCGCCGCCAGCACTGCCCATCATTGAAATATCCGCCCCCTTCATGTAAATATCCGTCCCTCACCTACATGAACGTGCCTCTGCCACACGGGACAATAGCTGATCGTAAACTCAGCTGTTCTGCGGCTCCGTGCGGCGCATGCGCAGTTCCACCTGGGCACTATTCGATAGCCGGGCATTTCTCGACAGAGCACCAGCCCTGTCTGCTTGGCACACACGCAGAATCACACATGATGACTTTAAGTCACCACCATGTGCGATTGTGCGTGTGTGCCAGGCCCAAGCAGAAGCAAGCAGCCAATCAAATATAGTGCTCAATATGGATTAAATAAATATGCTTAGCCATAGATATCATAAATAAAGTGTAATAAAAGCGATTTGTGCAAAAGCAGGTACTACTTGCACAAATCACTTTATTATACTTTATTTGTGATATCTATGGCTAAGTATATTTATTTAATCCATAATGTTTGAGCACTATATTTGATGCTCAAGATCGTGGACTGACTGGTTCTGGACTTGTACCTGCTTTTAGGCTGCAATGCTAATCCTTCCAGGTGCTGCTGTCTGGGGGTTCCAAATGTTTCTTCTTTTCTCTTCTCTCTCTCTAGGGACATAGTCCAGCCTCCAGAGTCCTCACGGTCACGTCACCGACCACGTCACAGTCGCGTGACATCACAGACCCGGGAGACACCGCTCCGGGGAGAAGCTGAAGCAGCTAGAGAGGAGGGTAGGCGGAGCATTAGGCTCCGCCTCCGCCAGTTACACTACGGCTACGTAGATGACCCGGGCGAGTCAACTCATCAGCCGTTATGGGGGCGACTGTCGCTTCCCTCCTCACCTCCTCACATGCTAATAAAGTGCTGTGCCGGTTCTGCGCTCCAGCAGGCCGGCCGTGGCGCCGGGGACTACATTAGTGCGGGAGGCGGCCGCGAGAGGACGGGTGGGACTTTTTTTATTGTGCGGGGGGGGCGGCTTTTTTGCCGCCCCCCCCCCCCCCCCCCCCACATGGCGCCCATGGCATGCCATACCCTAGATACGCCACTGTTTCTCATGCCCTTGGCCCTTTTCCTCATCTCTATAGCGCACAGGCAGAGAGCACAAGTAGTTATCTGCTAACATGATTTTGGGCAAAGCCAACAGGTATAGTTTTTGCCCTTATTGAACAAAGCACCTTCAATGGTATTGCCCTCCTCTAGTTAGGCTGCCCTGGCTAAATCTATTATTGTGTTTCACTACAGTGACTGGAGCAGCAATTTTTGTCTGTTTAGGGTTTCCTAAGCTGGGTGTTGGATTCCTCCCACCTGCTTCTGGAAGAAGTTTCCAGAATTTAGGACAGAGAGACTCAAATGACCAGTATTAATATTCATCATGCCCCAGTCAATCCCTGGAAGGAGGCATCCAGAAGGTGGCTGGGGAGGTGATAAGGTTTGGGAGGCCTTGACAGTGTGTTCTTTACTCTTCAGGGACTGTTCCAGTTGCTCTGGGGCTGTTGCCCCTGGGAAATAGCTAATGAGACAATGAACTGCCGCCTGGGCCTCAGCTGGGTTGAGGGCCCGGAGAAGAGTGCTAAATGATTATTTGCTGGGTGGCATCATCCTGAAGACTTGGTCTGGAGAAGGGTTTTTTATTTCCCGCACTGAAGATCTACCTGTGGATGCTGGTTGGCAGACAGGCCCCTAGACATTGTGAATGAAGACCTTGCTGTGGACCCTTGGGTGTGCAAGTGCTAGAGGGGGAATAAGTCCCAGAGTATGTTATATGGACTGGATTTGCTCTTATAGAGTCCTGGCCATTCCCTGCTACCTCCAGGAAAATCTGCTTAGAGAAGATCAATTAAAAGCTGTCCTCCTTTTGTCTCTACTATCACTTGGAGTATCCTGTGACCCTAAACGCCTCTCCTGTTCAAGTTATTAAGCAATAAATTCTAATGCCCCATACACACGAGCGGATTTTCCGTCGGAAAGATCTTGGATGTTTTTTCCGACGGAATTCCGCTCAAGCTTGGCTTGCATACACACGGTCACACAAAAGTTCTCTGAACTTTCAACCGTAAAGAACGCGGTGATGTACAACACTACGACGAGCCGAGAAAATTAATTTCAATGCTTCCGAGCATGCGTCAAATTGTTTTCGAGCATGCGTCGGAATTTTTTGCGTCGGAATTGCCACAGACGATTGGAATTTCCGATAGAAACTTTTTCCGGCTGAAAAATTTAGAACATGCTCTCAAATTTTTGCTGGTGGAAATTCGGCCATCAAAAGTCAGATGGAGCATACACACGGTCGCATTTTCCGACGAAAAGCTCTCATCGGTCTTTTGCTGGCCGAAATTCGATCGTGTGTACGTGGCATAAGAAAAAGACATCCTCTAGAATGAGCCTGAATGGTGTGAATGGAACTGTGTCTGTGGCAGGCAGCCTCTGTACTAGCAAGGGAGACCTGGGCATATTCCCAGCGCCCCCTTCAGGGGTGAGCAATACAGTATATTTAGCAGACCAAAAGAAACCACACAAGAGAAGTTCATTGTAAGGGTTCACATACATTTTAATGATATAGTACTGGATCTGAGTTATCTTCACATGTACTCAGTCAATGTAGCGCACCCCTTTTAAGAGCCACTAGTGAGTTTGGGCCTAATTCCCCACAGCATTTTCAGCATTCTTTATCTGGCTCAGAAATAAGTCAAGGGGTTTCTTTTTGCCTTTGAAGAACTTAAACAACTTAAGGACTGCTAAAACTTTTGGCTGCTCTTCTCAACTCTTGGAGGTCTGGCACAAAGTTGGCTGCTTTGTACAACACCTGGTTGTATGTCACAACTGCTTGGCTATACTGCTTTCAGCTGCACTTTTCCGGCAAGTCCCACTGCTTGGCTATACTGCTTTCAGCTGCACTTTTCCGGCAAGTCCCATAGATTCTCCAGCTGCCTGGGACCAAGTACCTCACTGTTACCCTTGCAGCACTGGGGGGGTCTGGTACTCACTCAGGCACCAGGATCATCGGTTGCCTCCTGCCAAATCCCAATATCCCTCCAGGTTATTCCTAGTAATGGAGATGTAGACTCACACCACCCCTGGACAACTTGATCTCTCTCCCACAGCTTCCTCTTGGCTCTATCCCCTGAGCTCTCTCCTGACCCTCTGGATGCTTGGGTTGGCTTTGCGAATAAGCCACCCAGCTAAACTTAGCTGGGACCTCTTTATCTTGAGGCTGGCTTCCTTCCCCAGCTTCTGCCCAGGAGGGAAAAGCCCCTCAACAGAGGTCTCCTGCAGGCTGGACTCAGAAACACTGCCCCACACACACATTCTGCAAGCCCCTGCTGCTCAGGCTTCAGGCAATTTATGGGCTTTCCCCCACCTTCTGGGTACACCTCACCAGGGTTTGGCTGAAGTCCCATAAATATTCAGGCTGCAGACTCTGCTCTCCCTCCCACTATGTTCTTCGAAATCTCTAGAACAGTGGTCATCAACCCTGTCCTCAGGGCCCACTAACAGGCCAGGTTTGCAAGATAACTGAAATACATCACAGGTGATATCATTTGCTGCTCAGTGATTGCAGTATTCTAGTCTGCATCTCCCCAAGGTAATACATAAAACCTGGTCTGTTAGTGGGCCCTGAGGACAGGGTTGATGACCACTGCTCTAGAAGACAGGGGCAAGTTGCAGAGCAACAGCCTATATTTAAATATCTTCAAGAGCAGCCCTACTGTGGCCCTCTCTCATGCCCAGGCCCCACGGCAACTGCTTGGGCGGTTTTGGCAGAAGTTACAGCACTGCTTATAGAATCATCTGGACATACAGGTCATCAGGCTAATGGTTTGACTTTTCATATTTGGATTAAAAAGACATATTAAAAAAAAAAAAAGGGTTAAAGTAGAACGAAAAGGCAAAACTGTTTTTTTTTTTTTTTCATTTTGGGTAGAGGGTTATAACCCCTGTCAGATTTACTTTTCACCATCTGTGTCCCATTGCAGAGATTTCTCTTTGCATCTTGTATCATAGCCAAACAGGAAGTGAGAGGAAATCCCTGCAAATTAAGGGAATTCCTTGGGGGACGCCCCAGGTCACCAGAACTAGCATCCCCATTGGAAGATTTCCTGTCAATTCCTTCTCTGGGGACAACCCCAAATGTGGGATTTTCTTTTACTTTTAATAAAATTGGTAAACAGGATAAATAGGATGAATCTCCTTAAAGCGGAAGTAAACCCATCGATTTAACAGTCTAAAAAAAAAAGGCATTCCGGGAATGCTAACTGCACATTGGCTGCGCTCTCAACCAAACAGTCAAACCATCCAATGGCTGGTGTCATAACGGATCACATGTGCAGCACTGTGGCAGTTGAAGATTAAACAGAGGCAAAGATGGCAGCTTCCTTGGCTGAAAACGATAGGGGGGTTTACTTCCACTTTAACCACTTTACATCCGCTCTGTGGCCGTCATTCGTCAATTCCCGGGAGGCCGTCAACAGATGGCCTCCCCTGTGCACGCTCCCTGCGCGCGATCCGAGTAAGGGGCGGGTCCCGGCCCCTTACCATGTGATCAGCTGTCAGCCAATGACAGCTGATCACATGATGAAAACAAAAGCTCGTGATCTTTTTTTTTTTTCTCCTCACGCTGACAGCGGACAGCGTAATGTAATGCCCACCAGTGCCACCTGTCAATGCCCATAACTGCCACCTGTCAATGCCCACAAGTGCCACCTATCAATGCCCACAAGTGTTGCCAATCAGTGCCACCTAAAAGTGCTGCCTATCAGTGTAACCCATCAGTGCCCATCACTGCCACCCATCAGTGCCCATCACTGCCACCTATCGGTGCCCGTCACTGCCGCCTCATCAGCATACATCAATGACGGACAAAAATGAACCATTTAAAATTTTTATAACAAAATTTAAAAAAAAAACATTTTTTTTTTTTTTTAATTCAGTCTTTTAAAAATTGGCTGAAAATTGGTCTGGATAGGAGGGGGCCCAGTAAGCAAGTGGTTAACGAGTGCACAGACGTTCTATTCTCACTTCAATCTATCCAAAACTAAAAAAAAAAAAAAAGTTTTCACTCTAGTTATACTTGTGTAATGTAATGGGCCAGATCTTAATTTTTCAGAACTCCCCAACTTCATTAGAATACCTATCCCTGATCTCAGCCATGTGGATGCTGTACTTAATGAGACCTGCAGATATGAATTTAATTCCTGAATTTCCTCCAAAGGAGATGGGTAGTAGACGATTCAATGTGCTGTGTGAGCTGGATGATAATACCCAAGAAAGTATTCATTAAAAAAAAATAATAATTCAATATTCATTCGGATTAAAGAACAGGGAGTCAGGATTGCAGGTGGTATTTTAGCTGCAGTCTCCAGGGGGGGTGGATGAACATATATGTTAAAAAAATGCTAACATCTGACCATGCATTCTACTTCTGCATGATAACTCTTATGGGCATAGAAGAAGAACATGAACAGAATATAATTAATTTAAGTGCAGATGAAGATGTCCCAGAGGTACCTACCTCAGGTGCGTCTATAATATGCTATATATATATATATACCGCCTTGTCTCCCTGCCCCACACTACTTACGAGTGTAGGAATCTCAGATCAGCGGCCACCGACGAGCAGGCCATAGACCAACTGGGCAAATTCTCACACAACCCCCCTTCAACACCTGGAGAGTTCGCTTGGTGTACGACCTGTCTGCGCCTCATTCTTGCCACGTCCCCTGCCTCAACTCCTAATTCCCTCCGAGGAGTTCTCCTTAAAATACGCCTCCGTCGACTTGGCGATCCAGGCCATCCTCAAAGCAGGCACAGGGGCCTGGCTATGACATATCGGATCAAACTTCTGCCGATTCACCCGGTCCTTTGGTGTTGGCACGGTATAAGTGGGAGAGACAGGTACTACTTCGCCACCAAGCACACGTTCGGCTATATATATATCAATTTTGCAATATATATATATATATATATATATATATATATATGAACAAAGGGAACACCGATCCCCTTCTGCCTTTTCCAGTCAAACCCTTGAGCACCTGTCAGTTGTTCATATATGAGAACTTCACACGTGTTATAGATCTTATTGGTTAAGTTATTCCCTTCAGATATAGGGCTTCAACCATAATAGTGGAAGGCACAATATATATATATATATAATATATATATATATAATATATATATATATATATATATATATGAGAACTTCACACATTGCGGCTTTTTTTTAATCAAAGCATTTTTAATATGAACTCTCCGTATGGCCCCCACAGCAACCAATCAGATTTGAACTCACACTGGGAAATAACAGCTGTAGGATGAAAGTTTTGATAAGCGAGCTTGAAATTAGACGTTGATAAATGAGGCTCATTTTGACCAAGCCTCTGGAAATTTGAAGCTTTCCCTTGACACAACCATTCCAAGAAGTCTATTGAGGCTTTAGCTTGCATGTCCATGCAGAGGCTTTGACGCCCTCGTGAAGTCATCGTCACAGTACATACAACGATGCTAATGCATGTCTACTGACCTTCATCCTTTTTGAAAACCAAACTGGCTAATATAAAGACATCCAGAAATTTGCTACTCATGGAACTGTTTTCATTGGAGTTTTGAATTTCTTTAGTGCGTAGGCAGGTGCCAACTGTGTTAGTAATGTACTGTATGTATCGAATGTTGCTGGTATCGTTGGGGTTAACTCACTGTGGTGTGTCTGCTATTTGGCCTTTTAAGGTTCCCCCATAGCCGGGGGGTATTTATGTGTAGCGCCGGGCTCCTGAAGAGCACGCGCTATATTTTTGTCAATTTAATGTTTCTAAAACCATAGTTGGGTTTTAGGGTTAATTGTTCCAAATTATGGTCTCAGTACCAGTTTGGCTGGACTGTATTGTGTTCTGCTTGGCCATAGGTGTCACCTCTGGCAGGCATTGGAACGTAGTCTGGTTGGACGCATTGGGTGCCAATCTTTCTCGGAAACCAATCAGTGGGTGTGTTGTCTCGATGTGTGTTCTGCGAGAGGGTACTTAAGGTACTGAGGTCACGTGATTCTAGGTTCCGGTCCAGAAGATCTTTCTGACTGTTTGATCCTGGTCCTGTCCCAGGGGCCCTCATGGCCTGGGGTGCGAATCCATCCATTTTCGAGCCTCGGGGCTGGGTGACCCAAGGTGCAGTGCCTGGAGGGAGGATTCCAAGGTGTTTTCCGGTGCCGTCTCGGTTTTGGAGAGGCCCAGCGGCTGAGAACGCAGCCAGGGGGGGACTCTTCAAAAGAGGGCCACGCACAAGGTTGGCTGCTCAGTAAGAGCCTGGAAGCTAAGCTGGAAAGGACACCGGGTGAATCCACACTCATACGGTATCGCCGGACCGGCTGCAAGATACTGGTACCGTGTGAGGGTTCTCTAAATTCATCCTTCAGTTTACTACAAGTCTGTGGCAGAGACTTTGCACTACAAGTTTTACTACCAAGTCTGTGGCAGAGACTTTGCTTATCTGAATCACCTGTCGGTTGCTTACTTCACCAAAAGGGGATTTATCCGATGGCTGAAGTATCCAGTTGTGAATGGCTATTCCCTGGATTGTATAGTGAGAGACATTCAAGTGTCAGCAGTTCCAAGAGTGCCTGAACTTCCTACCCATACCTTCTATTCCCTATTGAGAGACTGTGTTTATCTGACGTTTTGCAAATAAAAATCCCTAAAGTGGATCCAGTGTCAGTTTCTGCAGTTCTTTGGGCCATCTACCTCGGGAAACCCCTAGATGCACACAAGGTCAAGAAGGTAACGGTAAGCCCGAAAATAACCAGCAGCTCCTTCGGGGGTTAGTGCTACATATGCATAAGGGGATGGGTTCCTGCGGCTCTTCTTTTTGGGACAATACATGGAGATATGTAGCGTTGCACTGAAGTGCGGTCACCACTTGGCGAGTGAAGAGATATCATCAGCACAACAAGGATTCCTCAAAAGGGTCCAAAACGTTATTTTCGTGGTCACATAGTACCCATACAGCAACAGTTCAGAGCCACACAGGGCCCCTTCGTCAGGCCTGATGAAGGTGCCCTGTGTGGCTCCGAAATGTTGCCATATGTGTACTATGTGAACATGAAAATAAAGTGTAAGGGGTCCCCTTCAAGTTTAGAGTTTTAGGGACATCACCACGCGCTTTTCCTTCGTTTAAGGGCTGGTTTTGCCCATTTTTATTCAAAAGAAAGTTCAACAATACAGTAGAGTCCCTCACAGGGGTATTTAGCATTCCAGTTCTGCTACAGAAATAAACATTCAGCCCGTTTGGCTAATAAGCGCAGCTCTCCTGCTCATGCCTTATGCTTTAGGCCTTGGTCTGTCTCCCAAAGACCGGACGCTCAGCAACTCTGTGCTTATCGCTAGCAGCCTCATGCTGCACTGGCATACCTCCCAACATTTTGAGATGGGAATGAGTGACACCTACTAGCAAATGTATGTAGGCATAGGACACGCCCCCCCCCCCTGCCACACCCCCTTAAAGGAGAATTAACCAAGGTTAATTAAATCCACATGTGCTTTTTTTTACCACTACTATTCCTTTATATTGGCTTTTAAAATGTACAAATGCAGCAATTTAGAAATTGGATGAAAGGTTTAGCACTGGGAAACAGTTTTTGAAAGATAAAAAGTGCATTTTATATACAACTATATGGATCAGACCAAAATGAGGGACAAATGAGGAGGAATGAGGGACAGAGGGACATTGCTCCAAATCAGGGACAGTTGGGAGGTATGTGCACTGGCTCCCACCTCTCGTCTAGGTGGAGCCCTCCTGACTCCTGGGCTAGACTTCCTATCTGCCGGGGTGGAGTACAGAACCTTGGTCTGGTCATTACTTAAAGCCTAGAACACAGCTGACCAATTAGTGTACTGGCTGTTCAGTAGACCTGGACCCTGGCAGGGTACCGCCCTTCTACCAAAGCTTTGGACCCTTGGAGGAATCCGCTCCCCGCAATCCCTGTGACAGCAGGCTGGGATATCTTAGCCAGGACTTTGAGATTTAATTGTTTCACATTATTCTCCTTGATTTTTTTTAGCAGAATATCTTTTGGTTTTGGTGGGGGTTAGAGCAGGTTGCAAAAGACCGTTTACGCCAGGCCAAGAGTTCCCTGAGTGAGGCTATTCCCGTGGAGGGTCCTGGAAGAAGTGTAGCTATGGAGGAGGTGACTGCAGAGATCTCATTCCAGTGAGTACTAATGACCCTGAGTGGAAGGAGAGACCGTTAGAGGGAGATGGCTGCTAAAAGTGCTGCATATGCTTGAAGACCATCTACTAAATGTGATTGACAATGTAAGGTAAGTGACTCCTACATGCATGCCCTTGTGATGTGACTGTTATGACATTCCCTGAGTACCAAAATACCATCAGTAAATTGCAGTGTGTGGACATTCCTTCCTTGGCATATAAAGATCAACAGCCGGGAATGTTGTGTGGAGGCCTATGGCATGGGGTGGAGCACCCTATGGTGGAGGGTTTGGCCTCGACAGGTGGGATATTGTTCTAGCAAAAGGACAGGATCAGGACAGGGACTTGTGCTGTTGGTGCCATTACTAGCCAATTACAAAGCCCATCTTACACGCATTTCACCCCATCCAGGGGTTAGTCATAGATGACCCATAGAGGAGGCCATTGCGGACTCCTAGCACTGGCTTTCAGACTATGTTATTTCAATTTTTTCTGTATGTTGCCACTAACCAAACCCCAGCAGGATTCAGATTGTATAAGCCTCTAATCTTTTTCCAGACTCTTGTAGAGAAGATTGCTCTGCCTGTAACATCAAACTCACAACTCTCCATGACTTCTTCATTTTCAATTTCTTCGAATGCCTGGCTTCTATACCATTCCCTGCCGGGGCATCCTGCCAAGGGGGACACTTAACTGACAGCCCAGGCTTAGCAATAGGCACGGAGTATGTGCGGGGCCCCTATGTCTTGTCCGCAGGACATATAAGGCCCTCCTGAGTATTTCAATCATCTAATCGCATTCTTGAAAGACCATGTGATAGGTCGGATCACCAGCGCTCTTCTCTTAATGTGTTATGTCTTTCAGCACAGCAGCCCAGCAGTCTCCATGTTTTTACCAAAATGTTTTTCGTTTATTTTTAATATCTCTATCAATCCAAAGTCCTCTGAAAAGGCAGCTTGAGAAAGAACTGGCTAACAATCATTATTTATAAAAAGATGGCGCAGCGCTAAATACACAAACTAAACAATAATGTCCATATACACATAAATGGAACAATCCAATGGTGTCTTCAGTCGTGGTGAGAAAAATACACGCATGCAGGTGACTTTGTGAGAATACCTCCACCACTAAATAAATGGCCGCTCACCTCACTAAGTGGACCCTTTAATCATGAAGGGTCTCAAAAGCTTTCCCACCAGGGGTTCTATGATAACGGTCCACAGGGAATATACATCACTCTTTGCAAGTATACTGGATGGATACCAAACGACTTTCACAAGAGACTCATTCCAATGACGCCATGGATCATGTAAATATAAAAGTGAACAACCATAGTGCTCTCTGCATATGAAGCAATTTATTAAAAAGAAAAAAAAGGAGGGTAATACAACTCACAAAAAACGCACCTGTGACCCGGTGCTTGGTAGACACAGCATATAAAGAAATGCACAGAAAGGGCTGCGGGTGACGTCACTTCCTTCCTTCCGACATCACCCACAGCCCTTTCTACGCATTTCTTTATATGCTGTGTCTACCAAGCACCGGGTCACAGGTGCTTTTTTTGTGAGTTGTATTACCCCCCTTTTTTTTCTATTCAATAAATTGCTTCATATGCAGAGAGCACTATGGTTGTTCACTTTTATATTTACATGATCCATGGTGTCATTGGAATGAGTCTCTTGTGAAAGTCGTTTGGTATCCATCCAGTATACTTGCAAAGAGTGATTTATATTCCCTGTGGACCGTTATCATAGAACCCTTGGTGGGAAAGCTTTTGAGACCCTTCATGATTAAAGGGTCCACTTAGTGAGGTGAGCGGCCATTTATTTAGTGGTGGAGGTATTCTCACAAAGTCACCTGCATGCGTGTATTTTTCTCACCACGACTGAAGACCCCATTGGATTGTTCCATTTATGTGTATATGGACATTATTGTTTAATTTGTGTATTTAGCATCTTTTTATACATATTCAGCTGAGGGATTTTGGAGGTTTGACCCTTGGTGTTCAGCAGCTTACAAGTTTTATTATTTTTGTACTTTTGCCATTGCCATTGCGCTGATTTGTTTTTTATAAATTTCTTGACAATCATTATTCTCTAACATAGGAAGTAATTTCAAATACTACAGGAAAGAACATTAAACGGTTTTCTCCATAGAAATCAATCATTAAAGCGGAACTTTACTCTTAAGCCCCATACACACGTCGGATTTTCCGATGGATTCTGTCCTATCGGACAATGTTGTCGGAAATTCCGACCGTGTGTAGGCACCATCGGACATTTTCCATCGGATTGTCCGACGGACAAAGTTGTATCTCCTGCTCTAAAAATTTTCCGACAACAAAGTCCGATCACACCAATTCCGATCGTGTGTAGCGAATTCAGAAGGACAAAGTGCCACGCATGCTCAGATCACATTACAAGACCAAAGCTATTGGCTACTAGCCTCTACGTAGTCCCGTCGTAGGCAACAAACGTCACCACGTTCAGAATGATCGGATTTTCCGACAACTTTGTCCGACCGTGTGTATGCAACACCAGTGTTGGACTAAATCCGTCGGACCAAATCGATGGATTTGGTGGTCGGATTTTCCGACCGTGTGTATGGGGCTTAAAAGTGTAAGGCCATCCTAATGCTAAAATCCCTACATCTATAGACATCCACAATCTAATGCCACGTACACACGGTCAGAATTCTCGACGGAAAAAGCTCTGATGGTTTTCCCGTCGGAATTCCGCTCAAACTGTCTTGCCTACACACGGTCACACCAAATTCCAACGGTCAATAACACCGCGGCATACAACACGTTCGACTGCACTATAAAAGGGAAGTTTAATGCTTCTGAGCATGCGCCGAACTGTTTCCGAGCATGCGTCGGAATTTTGCGTGTCGGAATTGCATACACACGATCGGAAAATCCGATAGAAAGGTTTTCCGTTGGAAAAATAAAGAACAGGTTCTCAATCCAAAGTCCGTTGGAAATTCTGACAGAAAAAGACCGTTGGGCATACACACGGTCGGAAAATCCGATGAAAAGCTCCCATCGGACTGTTTCCATCGGAAATTCCGACCGTGTGTACGCAGCATTAGACTAACCTATTGTAGCACCTTGGTATTAGGCAGGGTTGCTAACAAATTTAGTTATGCGAGGTAGTAACTAGCCTGGCTAATTAGTAGTTGTATCCACTGACTTGACTAAGGGATGTACATATTCGTGAGGCTCCCTTAAATGACAACCTATTCCCTTCTATATCTTATTTAGCAATTGACCAGACGACACATCCTTTTTTGGAGTCGAATGGCCATAGCAGCCTTTTTTTTTATTACAAACAGATGAAATACAAAAAATTCTCAGAAGCATATAACTTAATGCATATAAATAAATTTTTACAAAAACATTATCAACCAAATACACATCAGTATTAAACCTTCCTGATCTAGAGGTCTTTGAAGGTAAATTATAATTTCCAACCAACTAGTTGTATCGGTACACCCATAAAAGGCCCCACGCCGTGTATTACGCAAGCTCGGGGACAAACCAGCAACTTCCTTCCAGATACAACCTTCTACACACCATTGTTACTATTTAAGGGAAAGGACGCCCATACCTCCATATGTGCCCAATCCCCCTAAACCTCCATTATTTCTCAGCACCGCCTTCAAAGACCACATAGACCTAGCTCTGCTACGACAATAAAAAAGGCAACCACCCCAATTCCCACATCTACCTGACACCATAAGCTTAAATTAGGGAGGGAGGGTGGGAAAAAGCTCCTGCTTCTTCCGATTACCGCCAACAACTGAGCCGCCGCACGCTGACTACGCCTCCTTACTAAACCTGATCTCCACCCACCTGCCTGCCTCCTAACCCCTTTCCCTTACTCAAACCTTAACACAGCCTGCGCCTCACTGCCCTCACCCTAGTCATGCTGGCCCTCCCCTTAGTGTCCTAGCTCTGGGCCATTTCTTTCTGCCCTAAGCCTGTATATGGTGGATTTCTCTCCTCTGTTAATAGGTGGCACTGCTGCCTTTGGCATTAGAATGCCAAGACCACAGTGAGTTCAGGTTGTGAATAGACATAATATCTCAGCCAATCATATTTGTGGCTAAGCATGCTGGGATAGTCTATTTAAGGGGAATGAGTCAGGTGATCAGTGTTCTTTTAGCCCCAGGCTGAGGCCTGGGGTCTATATGTGAAGCAGCAGCTGAAGGTTAGGCCTAAGCCTGAGATCTAGCCACGTGTGTAGAGGCTCAGCCGGAGGGGAGCCTGATCGTTGCAGAGGTTCAGCCGGATGGGGAACCGAGTGTTGCCAGAGGTGAAGGAAAAGCAGTTGCCACATGGGACGACCACTCCAAGACATCCCAATATGCAAAAACTTCAGGGAGGTGGCAAACTCATTTCAGGGAGGTGGCAAACTCATTTCAGGGAGGTGGCAAACTCATTTCAGGGAGGTGGGTGTGGCTTAAACCGTGCTACATATTGTGTGTGGCTTAAAGGGGGTGTGGTTTTATAGTCTGAGATGACCTGCATAGTGCAGAATGTATTAGTGTTAAATAGGGAATGTACAGTGCGGAGTGTATGGCGGTGGGTATAATGTGCATGTGAGGAGTGTGGAGTGTACAGCGGTGAGTAGTATGTGCAGGATGGTGTCAGTAAGGCAGTAGATGGTGTCAGTAGCTCTTTATTTTTATTACAATTTTTTTACAATTTTATTTTTTAAATTATTTTTTAATCTAAAGCCTCGTACACACAATCAGATTGTTGCCCAACAAAGCGTCAGAGCGTGTGCCAGGAACTTGCCAACAAACACGAACGTAGTGACGTACTACGAGGAATTTCAGCTCTTGGGCGCCACCCTTTGGGCCCCTTCTGCTAAGGTCGTGTTTGGTGAGCATTGATTCCGAGCATGAGTGTTTGTACTTTCAACTTTTGTGTGACAAACTTGTGTACACACGATAGGAAATTCTGAAAACAGACCGTTGTCCACCGAAAATTTACTAGCCTGCCATCCAACATTTGTTGGCGGAAAGTTGGACAACAATTGTCTGATGGAGCGTACTAATGGTCGGATTTTAGGCCAACAGTCTGTCATCACACAATTCCCTGACGAAAAATACAGTCGTGTGTACGAGGCTTAAGTGTGAGGAGGAAGGGCAAGCAGTAAAAATGAAAGTGAAACCTTCTAAGCAGCTTATGATCCCTGTGATCTTTCTGCACATAGTTTGAAGTGCTTTATTCCTCCATTAAAGCGGAGCTCCGTCCTGGGGAAAAAAAAAAAACATTTTTAAAAGTCAGCCGCTACAAATACTGCAGCTGCTGACTTTTAAAAATCGGACACTTACCTGTCCCAGGGTCCAGCGATGCGGGGAACGAGGCCCCCCTCGTTCCACGAGCCGCTCGCGGCGCCGGCATTCCTAATGTGGGAACCCAGCTGTGGCTTCACAGCCGGGCACCCACTGCGCATGCGCGAGCGGCGCCGTGCGCCGTGATTTGACGCTCAGTCATCTGGGACACGTGACAGGTCCCAGATGACTGTGCGGCGCCGAGGGGGAAGTGACGTTTTGCCCGGGCAATGAAGGTGGCAGACTACGAGGGACCCCATAGCAACAGGCATTTGGAGGTGAGTAAAAAAATTATTTTTTTCCAATTATTTTTTTTTTATTTTTTTTAATGATTTTTAAGCCCCTTTTTTTTTTTGACCGCAACCCCACTTTAAGGAGCAAAATGTCAGCAGGCCATAAAAGAGAACCAGTTTGGGAATATTTACTAACCTGACAGCTTATTATTCTAAATAGGAAACCTTCATTTTGTTTGCAAATATTAAATATTGTAACTACCAGCAAGAATGAGTCAAGAGCACCTGTCATTTCAGATCCATCATGGCATCCACTCAGCTGCTGCCGCCGCGTCCCTCACCTTGTTGTGTCACTGCCGCATCACCAGCCATCTCCGTTAAAGTCAATGGGACTGTCGGTGAGTCAACAGCGGGTCAGAAGAGGAGCCACTGGGGGACAGAGATGACGGTTGCTCTTTAAAAATTATGATTAAAACCAAATCCACCCTGCCTAAATTGATGAAGACATTAGATTTTTTTAAAACATTTTTTATTGGATATGTTTTATAGCAGAGAGTATAAAATTTTTTAGTTTTATTTTCAAAATTGCCCCCCCCCCCCCTTTTTTTGGCGCACAAAAAAACAACCGCAGAGGTGATCAAATACCACAAAAAGAAATCTCTATTTGTGGGTAAAAAGGGCGTACATTTTATTTGGGTACATCGTTGCATGACCGCACAATTGTTAGTTAAAGTAACGCAGTGCCGTATCGAAAAAAATGGCTTGGTCATGAAGGGGGGGGGGGTAAATCTTTCTTAGGTCAAGTGGTTCATTAATATAGGTGACTGCATTATTCATTTGCAAAAGGTGGCAATAGCCAAAATAAATCAATACCAGACCCTCATGAAGAATAATGCCTCGTACACACGAAGGGACTTTCCCGCGGGATTGTACGCTGGACTCGAGTCCGCCGGACAATCCCCCCGCGTGTGGGCGCCCGCGGACTTTTTGGCGCCAAAAGTCCGGCGGACTAGGTTTTAAGTTTTGTTTTAAAATTATACGCTGGACTTGGCAGTCCGGCGGACAATCCCGGCGTTAGTATGCTAGTCCACCGGACTTTTGGAAATGAACGGACTTGCCGATCATCGGAAAGTCCGTTCATTTAGCACGTGACTTCAGGTAGACGGAGCTAGCGAAGGCAGTGAATGCCGCCGCGCTAGCCCCGTCACCTGGCATGGATTTAAAGGGAATCCCCACGCCGAAAACCATCTCAGACCCTTATCTGAGCATGCAGCCCGGCAGGCCAGGAAAGGGGTGAGGACGAGCGAGCGCCCCCCCCCCCCTCCTGAGCCATACCAGGCCGCGTGCCCTCAACATGGGGGGTGCCCTGGGGAAAGGGGGGCCGTGCGGCCCCCCCACCCCAAAGCACCTTGCCCCCATGTTGATGAGTAAAGAAAAAAAACACACAATTTTAAAAAAATATTTTATTGCACTGCTCCGGGGGGTCTTCTTCCGTCTTGGGGGGTCTTCTCGCCGGACTCCTCCGCTATTTACCTAGCTCTTTTACCTAGCAGATGAGGCCGGCTACCTTCTTCGCCGTCGTCTGGGGGTCTCGATCCGCCTTCGGGGGTCTTCTTCTTCTTCCTCTTCCGATGTTGACCCGTCGCTCTCTCTGGCCGGAATGCCAGAGCCGCGCTGTGCTGGGACTTATATAGGGACAAGGGGACAGGGTCACATGCTCATGTCACATGGTGACCCCGCCCCCACAGTCCCGGAGGATGCTAAATGAACGGACTGCTCCGTGTGTGGGCAAGTCCGTTCATTTTCAAAAGTCCCGCTGACTTTTTCCCGCGGATTGTCCGCCGGAGAAGTCCGGGCGTGTGTGGGCAAGTCACACGCTCGGAAGTCCGGGCGTGTGTGGGCAAGTCACCCCCTCGGAAAATCCGGCGGTTTGTCCACTGGACTAGGTCCGGCGGACAAAGTCCGAACGTGTGTACGCGGCATTAGGGAAGTGACGGTAGTAATGCCTACTGCAGCCAGAAGTTTGCACTGGTGAACGGGACAAATCTGGCCATTAAGTTTGCCCATTCAGCAAACCATGACCAGGTAGAATTTGCTACAAACTTCAATCTGGTCCCTTCTTCTGAGCACCTTACAGGCTCGGCAGCAGTGAAGCACCTTGGAAAGCATTGCGGCCAATGTCAGCTGTATTTATTCTTCCTACTTGTCCTGTTGTAGCCCAATTCTCTTCCTTTCTGTTTGTCCTTCACTCAGGGTATGAGGCCGCAGTCAGGAGAAGGACATGTTTACGCCACGGGCAAAGCCCAAGCCATCTCTGATACATAACTGCGTTATTAAGTTACTTTATAGGGCCAACATATCAGCCTTAATGGGCCAGTATATCAGCCGCAGTCATTACAGGTGCCGGAGACGTTTTTAGCGAGTCTACAATGCTCGCTGAATGGGGATTTTAACTAAAAGGGGCACCTGTGTATGTGTAATCTGTACTATCTGCAGGATTACAAAGGTCATGTCATCTCCGAGTGTCTATTACTGCTGGTGTAGTTGGTTTTCCAGGCAATAATGTTGGGCTTTTACTGTACAATCCTGGAATTAACTTGGATTTAAATAGAAACCTGTTTTGACCTCCTTTATCTCACGGTTTGTATTCTCGTGATGAGATCGCATTTGGAGTATGTTTACAACTGTACTCCAGGCAAATATAAACGATACAAATTATTAGAGCTCCGCATTTAATAATACATCATTAAATTTATTTTTCTAAATGCGAAGACCTAAATATGACTAGGTAATGGCCTCACAGTCCCTGTACGTAATGCCATTTCATTTAGACAGTGAGAGTCTGAAAGAAAACAGCTTCTGCATCCCATCGTGTTTTGTGAGTCCTGTGTCATTATTGCCCCCTGAATTAAAGTGGTTTAAACCCTTACATACACCCAGTGAAGTGAGGTTTATCCACTCTGGCAACTGCAGGGGACTGCACACTTGTCTCTGCTTGCGTGACAGAGAATGAAGAGGATGAGGAAGGTTTAGTAAGCCAGTCCAGGCAAACTCACTAAACAGAGGAAATGATGCCCTGCCTGAGGACTGACCACCACCTCCACCTTTGCCTGTGGACACATTTGTTGCTAGCCCCCTTACAGTGCCAAGGGTACGTCTGCCTCTCCTTGTTGTCCTCCCAGACATTATTGGGAAGGAGGGGGGCGGTGCTTATAAGCAAATGTAAAGAAGAAGTTGAAATCTGTACGTAGATGCACTTTATTCAATGTAAAGAGGTGTTTGGTGCACTTTAATTTGAGTACTCACACTACACAGACACACTAAATGGATACACTAAAAATATACTGCAATATAATGCGCCAAATGTACAGTGATGCACAGAACTATATGGCGTTAAACTGGCAGTAACACACACAAAACAATATGGCATTAAACTGGCAGTAACGTGCACAGAACTATATGGCATTAAACTGGCAGTAACGCACGCAAAACGATATGGCGTTTAAACTGGCAGTAACACACACAAAAAGATATGGCGTTAAACTGGCAGTAATGCATGCAAAACGATATGGCGTTAAACTGGCAGTAACGCACACAGAAGTAAATGGCGTTAAACTAGCAGTAACAAACACAGAACTATATGGCGTTAAACTGTCAGTAACGCACACAAAAATATATGGCGTTAAACTGGCAGCAACGCATGCAAAACTATATGGCGTTAAACTGGCAGTAACGCACACAAAACGATATGGCATTAAACTGGCAGTTACGCATACAGAAGTAAATGGTGTTAAACTGGCAGTAAAACACACAAAACTATATGGCGTTAAACTGGCAGTAACGCACACAGAAGTAAATGACGTTAAACTGGCAGTAACGCAATCACATAGACAGTGTTCAACCGTCACTACACTGACGCTATCTGAACTGTCCCTACTCTAGCTATACACTAATGTCAAGATTACTGACACGGTCTCACTACACTACACTGAAACTATAGGAGCTGTCCCTACTCTACACTAATTTATGTATGATAGACACAGTCTCACTACACTACAGTGAAACTATCTGAGCTGTCCCTACTCTAGCTGCACACTATGCAAAGCTGAATGATGGTCCTCCTCACTACACTCACACTATCCCTAGACTGACACTAAACTAATATTCTACACTGACAACTGAAGCAAAATAGCACAGCATAGCACACTAACTAATAGCACCGAACAGAGCCCTGTTCTATCTCTCTCCACGCCGAAATCACACTGAAAATGGCTGCCATTGAAAGAATACTTTAACACTGTGGGGCGGGAATGAGCCATGATTGGATAAAGTCATGATGACAGTGTCCAATCATGACTCTGACAGTGCTCTGTGCCCTGATTGGCTGAAGCTTTCACTGCTTCAGCCAATCGGGGCTTGCAATGCACTGTTCAGCGCCGCAATACATTGTGGTCGGTTCAGGGGGGCGAACAAAGAGTCGAACGACCCGTTTGTTCGGCTGTTCGCCGAACGAACGAACAACGAAAGTTTGGCCCAAACTTATGCTCGCGACAAACCGTTTGCCCATCCCTAGTTGATAAAGTGATTGTAAAGCTTTGATTATTTAAAAAAAACAAACATGTCATACTTACCTCCACTGTGCAGCTCGTTTTGCACACCCGATCACAGTCTTCTGGGGTCCCTCGGCGGCTCTGCCTAGCATCAGATAACCCCCTAGGATAACAACGATGAGTCATCATCTGTCAAAGGGCTTCCCCACTGACATATAAATATAAAGATAAAGAATGCTGGCTATTGCCCAGCAATAGAATAAAAAATAAATAAATAGCATAGCCCCCCTCCCCCCCTAGTCCATATCAGGCCCTTCGGGTCTGGTATGGATTTTAAAGAGAACCCCACTCCAAAAAAATGTAAATAAATAAATAACAGCGTGTTGCCCCCCAAAATCCATACCAAACTTATACGAGCATGCAGCCTGGCAGGTGAGAAAAGAGGGGGGCGCATAGCTCCCTCTGCCCCCAAGCATCTTGCCCTCCCTGTTGAGGGCATGTAACCTGGTATGGTTCAGGAGGGAGAGGGCAGCTCGCCCCCCCCTTTCTAATCTGCCAGGCTGCACGCTCTGATAAGGGTCTGGTATGGATTTTGGGGGGGACCCCACGCGCTTTTTTTTTAATTTTGGCATGGGGTTGCACTTAAAATCCATAAGGGCCTGGTACTGACTGGAGGGGGGACCGTACGCCATTTTTTTTAAACATTTTTCTATTGCCGGCATTCTTTATCTTTACATTCATCTGTCAGTGGGGAAGCCCGCTGACAGATGATGACTCATGGTTGTTAAGGACGCGGGCGGCTGGCTTCCCGGCCCGCTGCTTAACAACCAGCTAATTCTTCACACAGAATTTAAATCAGTCGATCGTTTTTCGACCGATCCGAAGTCTAATTGTTCTGGATTCGTTAGAAAATGAATAAATGAAGCGAAATTTAACGAAAACGAAACACAACTAAACAAAAAATCATGAAAGCAAACTAAACAAATTCCATAACGAAACGAAATTAGTAACAAAACGAATCTGTCCGAAACTAAACTAAACACATTTTTCCATTCTGCACATTTATACCTATCAGTGCCCATCAGTGCCGCCGTCTGTGCCCATCAGTGTCACCTATCAGTGCCCACCAGTGCTTCCAATCAGTGCAGCCTTATTTGTGCCCATCAGTGCCGTCTATCGGTGCTCACCAGAGCTGCCAATCGGTGCAGCCTCATCTGTGCCCACCAGTGCCGCCTCATCAGTGCCCATCAGTGCTGCCTATCAGTGTTCATCAGTGCAGCCTCATCAGCGCACATCAGCGAAGGAGAAAATCACCTGTTTGCAAAATTGTATAACAAACTATGAAAAATATTTTTAGTTTTTTTAGCAAAAGATAAAAACCCCAGTAGTGATTAACCACTTGCTTACTGGGCACTTAAATCCCCCTCCTATCCAGACCAATTTTCAGCTTTCAGTGCTGTCGCACTTTGAATGACAATTGCGCGGTCATACAACACTGTACCCAAATGACATTTTTCTAATTTTTTTCCCCCAAAAAGAGCTTTCTTTTGGTGGTATTTGATCACCTTTGCGATTTTTATTTTTTGTTATAAAAAATTTAAAAGACCAAATTTTATTTTTTTTAAATTTTATTATAAAAATTTTAAATGGGTAATTTTTGTCCGTCATTGATGTACGCTGATGAGGCGGCATTGATGGGCACCGATAGGTGGCAGTGATGGGCACTGATGGGTGGCAGTGATGGGCACTGATGGGTTACACTGATAGGCAGCACTTTTAGGTGGCACTGATTGGCAGCACTGGTGGGCATTGCTAGGTGGCACTTGTGGGCATTGATAGGTGGCAATTGTGGGCTTTGACAGGTGGCACTTATGGGCATTGACAGGTGGCACTTATGGGCATTGACAGGTGGCACTTGTGGGCTCCCTTTAAAATAAGCCGGTGATCTGCTTTTTTTTTTCTCCTCCGCTGTCAGCGTGAGGAGAAAAAAAAAAACTGATCACCGAGCTTTTGTTTTCATCATGTAAACAGCTGTCATTGGCTGACAGCTGATCACATGGTAAGGAGCCGGGACCCGCCCCTTACTCGGATCGCTGATCACCCGAGTCTCAGTGACTCGGTGATCACAGTGCGCTCCGCGCGCGCCCTGCAGGGCGCACGCAGGGAGCGTGCACAGGGGAGGCTGTCATATGACGGCCTCCCCGGAATTGAGATCCACGTTGTGGCCGTCATTCGGCCATAGCGCGGCTGTAAAGTGGTTAAATACCACCAAAAGAAAGTTCTATTTGTGTGAGAAAAAAAAAAAATGATATAAATGTCATATGGGCAGGGCCGGGACAAGGGGTGGACAGGAGGGGCGGCTGCCCCTGGCGCAATGGTTTATTGCAGGGGTGGGGGGCACCCTGACCCTAACCCTAAGGGAAAGGGGGGCGCAGTTTGGCATCTTTGCCCTGGGCGCTGGATGACCTTGTCCCGGCACTGCATATGGGTACAGTGTTGCATGACCGTGCAATTGTCATTCAAAAAGTGACAGCGCTGGAAGTTAAACATTGGCCTGGGCAGGAAGGGGATAAAAGTGCCCGGTAGGCAAGTGGTTAAGTAACAATTTTTGGTGGAATGACCCTTTAAAACCAGATGCCTTTTTTCCCGCCTCGTTAAAGCGTCAGGACGATCGCCAGCACAGGAAATAGTGAACCTATCAGTCTAATTATATTGATTGGTTGATACTCCCCGGGTAAGAGCATTATCTCCTTCTGCAAATTCCTTTTAGCGTAGGTAAATCAGATCTGGCTGGATGGGGAAAAAAAAAAGCCGCACGCAGTCTGAGCCGGGGCTGCAGCGGCTGACTGCGGTAAACACTCCGTCGGTCTTCTTCATGGACTATCAATAGTCATCGTTCACCTTGAAAGCGGGGAAGAGGCACCTGGATACACATCCCTGCTCCATCTGCAATCATACAAGTCCCTGCATCACAATAGGACATGTCTATACTTACATCAATTGCACACAAAGTCATTTTGCGTCCTGCGTGCCTCCATCTCAAGTGAGAGATTGCTTTCTACTGACCCGCTAACCCACAGATGAGCGCCAACCATGACACCAAAGGGGTCACCTGGCTGACGTCACCATTAATAACGGGTATTGATTTCCCGTGTTCTCGCAGCTGTGTAATCATATCAGATATGTTGGCTGCAAACATGCATCGGGTAAGATGAGCGCATCGGCTAGGGAGCTGCTGGCTGCCGTGTATAAAACCTACCCACCTACGATAAAACCTAACAAAGGGAATTGCACAGCTGGGCTACACATACCTGAAATGTTTTACAAGGAAAAATAGTTGCAACTCTGTTCAACCAGTCTTGTGATCAAAGCACCTCTACCACACTGCACAGCCAGTGTTCTGTCCCACTTTCATGTCATTTTTTTTGTAACATTCGCTGGTATGACATCTAATGGCGGTTTCTGGTATCCACAACTTGTTTACTACTGTGATTTTTGTATCTTCTTCTGTCTTCCCCTTCTATTTAGGGCTAGTTAGTTTAGTCCTAGCTAGCCCCCCCCCCCCCTGTTTCTTCCATGTTCAAGTTTAGCTATTCACAAAGATGGGGCTCAGAAAAGTTATAGTCTTCTTAAAGTGTTACCAAACCCACAACCAGTGGCGGCCCGTCCCTAAGGGGCGCTGCCCCCCCAATCTCCATGCAGGGCGCCGGATGCATGGATTTCAATGGGTTTTTTTGTTTTTTGGAAGCGCATGATTAGAGTCTGAGGCTCTAATTGGCTTTAAAAAAGGGTGGGCCCGGGGCGCAGAGTACTGCACCCTGATCCGACCCAGTTGTGTGACAATAGCAAATTAATATTCGCTATTGTCTTCCTAAATTTTCCTCCTGGCCAATCAGGAAGCGGGTACTGAGACCCGATTGGCCAGGAAGTCTTAGGTCTCCTGGCCAATCGGGTCTCAGGACCCACTTCCTGTTCGGTCGGGAGGAGAAGCAATGTCTGTTCGGCCGGGAGTAAAGGCTGACTCTTCCCTCGGCTTCTATCTCCTGCGGGGGGGGGGGGAGTTGGGGGTTGGTGGGGATGGCAGTGGTGCGAGTGAGGGGGGAGGTTTGTTTGTCCCCCCAAAAGAATATTGAGCACCAGCCACCACTGCCCACAACAGTAAAATCAGTCTGTATATGCAATAAAGCATACTTGTTATACTCACTGTGGAACCTAAGGGGTTAATCCTCTGCATTGTGTAAAAAGGCTCTTTGATCCAGTCTCCTCTAAACCTCCCCTTCTTCCTCTGTCCTCTTTGATCCAGTCTTCTCTAAACCTCCCCTTCTTCCTCTGTCCCGAATCCATCTCCTGATAATACAGAGGCTAGGGGACAGGCTGCACATGCTCAGTTTGGTGTGTATTGCTAGAGAGTTTTTCTTGGGAGGGTGTGCGTTTACCAGCACAGGGCCAATCAGCACTGTCCAGACAGAGGGCCAGGGGTCCTGCAGCCTCATAGGACAGTCCGAGGAGAATGAAAACTCCTCCTACAAGCTTTAACCAGACACTGATAGAAGCCATAAGACTGCTAAATACTGCTGATGAGAAAAGGTATTTAGCAGTTTTTATTTACTAAAATAATTACATTTCCATGTTCTGTGTACAGAACAGCCCGCAGCTATGAACAAAGTGATCAGCGCAGGGCTGGCATGAATAAAGTCAACATGCCCTTTTTGTGTATGGCCGTTTAAGGATTTCCTGTGGGGTGGAGCTGGGCAACAGGAAGGGGAGGGACAGTCCTCCCCAGAGTCATTCTGAGAGTAGGAAAGTTCCCGCCCTCCCGCCCTTTGTTTTAATCTGATTTCTTTTCACAGGTATTTAACAGTGTTGTTACAGGTGCATTGGATGTCGTAGCGTTGGCGGATGTTGGCTGACGTAGGCATAGAGAAGAAACCCCCTCCCCACAGAAAACTTGATGCGGGACCCATTGGAGATATGGGCCCGTTTGGTATATTCCTTATAAGTGATGTAGGGAATATGGTGGATGACTGCACTGCGGGGATAGTTTTGTCTCTGAGCTAGCATGTCAGCTTGAGGCCTATTTACAGTTGAGATGACCGCAGTGCACGAGTTTGTTGTTTATGGTAATTTGGGGGGGGGGGGGTAATGCCCTGCTATAGGCCTACGTCACGTGTTCTTGAGTTTGTTTATTGGATTGTTTATTTGTTTATAAAAGTTATTTATAAAGTTATTTATATATTTTATTATTTAATAAAGGGCCTGCTACGGCCATTTTACACTCCAGCACGGTGTGGTCTCCATTACTGGGTAAGGTAAAGGGGTGGGAGTGTATAGCTGGGCAGCCCAGAAAGGTAGCTATGTGGTACTTGGTCATGTGGGAGACCAGATATAGTGAATGCAGGGTCCTGGGTTTAGTAACACTTTAAGCTTCAAAAGACTAGAAAACATTCTCTGTACTGCAATTAGCTGAAGAAAAATGGTGTTGGATTCAACTTCTGTGTCTTTTTGAAGAGTTAAGCTGTCTGTGGATGGTGCAAAGTCAGCAGGTGATTGTCCGGACAGACAGTTATGTCAATGCATAAAGCGGCATTAGAAACCGAACAACCAGGATGGTGACAACAGTATTTCCTGTGTAAAATTTGGAGGTTTCTTTGGTCACCTGTCTGCCCACTGTACCAAGAATGAGTGCCTTTACAATTAGGAGGCTCTTCCTATCCAATTCTCCTATTCTCTTTAGCCCCCAGTACCTGAAAACCAGGTAAAGTAATTGCACTGGATAATGCAATAGAACCTGTGTCAAAAGTGTCAGTTAGTGTCCGATTGTGCACCGCAATATCACAGTCTCGCTGATCGCCGCCATTACTAGTAAAAAATAAAATAAATAAAAGTTCCAGTATATAGCCCATCGATGGTGGACGCTATAACTTTTGCACAAATGAATTAATATATACTTATTGGGATTTTTTTTTACCAAATATATGTAGCAGAATGCATTTTGGCCTAAATTTATCAAGAAATGTTTTTAGATTTTTTTTTATTGGATATGTTTTAACCACTTCAATACCCGCAACTGTCATATGACGTCCACAAGGTGGATCTCCCATCCTGGGTGGACGTCTAGGGCGCGCACGCCCGTGCGCCCGCAGCGTCGCTCGGGACCCGGTGCGTGTGCCCGGCAGCCGCGATGTACGCCGGGCACACGCGAT
Source organism: Lithobates sylvaticus (assembly GCA_028564925.1). Classification (NCBI taxonomy): domain Eukaryota; kingdom Metazoa; phylum Chordata; class Amphibia; order Anura; family Ranidae; genus Lithobates; species Lithobates sylvaticus. The sequence goes on from CM053031.1 coordinate 24,929,157, forward strand.
TGCCCGGGAAAACAGCAGGACCGTGGATCTGTGTGTGTAAACACACAGCTCCACGTCCTGTCACTGGAAAGGAGACCGATCATGTGTTCCCAGTACAGAGGAACACCGATCGGTCTCCTCCCCTTGTGAGTCCCCTCCCCCCACAGTTAGAATCACTCGCAGGGAACATACATTAACCCCTGCAGCACCCCCTAGTGTTAACCCCTTCCCTGCCAGTCACATTTACACAGTAATCAGTGCAATTGTATAGCAATGATCGCTGTGTAAATGTGAATGGTCCCAAAAATGTGTCAAAAGTGTCCGCCGCAATGTCGCAGTCACGAAAAAAATCGCAGATCACCGCCATTACTAGTAAAAAAAAAAAAATGCAATAAAACTATACCCTATTTTGTAGACGCTATAACTTTTGCGCAAACCAATCAATAAAAGCTTATTGTGTTTTTTTTTTACCAAAAATATGTAGAAAAATACGTATCGGCCTAAACTGAGTAAAACATTTTTTTTTTTTTTTTTTAAATTGGATATTTATTATAGCAAAAAGTAAAAAATAATGTGTTTTTTTCAAAATTGTCGATCTTCTTTTGTTTATAGCGCAAAAAATAAAAACCACAGAGGTGATCAAATACCACCAAAAGAAAGCTCTATTTGTTTGGGTGCAATGTCGCACATCCGCGCAATTGTCAGTTAAAGCGACGCAGTGCCGAATCGCAAAAAGTGCACTGGTAAGGAGGGGGGTAAAATCCTCCGGAGCTGAAGCGGTTAATAGCAGAAAGTAAAAACATTTTTTTGTTGTTTATAAAATGCAGAGGTGATCAAATACCACCAAAAGAATGCTCTATTTCTGTTATTTGGGTACAGTGTCGCACTACCGCGCAATTGTCAGTTAAATTAACGCAGTGCCGTATTGCAAAAAAATGGCCTGGTCATAAGGGGGGTAAATCTTCCAGAAATGGTTAATATATTTAACCCTGTCTGCACTGTGCTGGCAGTTCTTTATTTTCAGCTGTAAACTAGATTTGAACATATTATATTTGGGATGAGGTGCTGAATACTAGGTGTTTACCTTGGTCAGACACAACTCTACAAATTAGATTTGAACACTGCCTTTCCTAACAAAGGGTTAACAATTTAGAAATTGCCCTCCTGCATTGTCTGTTAAAGAGGGGTAGCTCAGTCTCTGTGGGGACAAAGACACTGTGAGACTGTCCAGAAAGTCCTAGAATTAACCATGGTACATCTAAAGGATAAGAAATGTATTATTTGTATTTTTTTTAGGTATGCTGTGTCAATGAAAACACATAAAAAAAAACATATAATGGGGTTTTCTCACGCTTGACTGCTAAAGTGGAAATACCCTTTAAGGATATATGTTTACTAATATACATTTTTTTTATTGATCCATTGACAACTGATATTTAGGGCAGGTTAACAGCATGATGTCTTCTTGGTTGAACAAAAAATATGATACAATGTCACAAGCACTTATACAAGATCAATAATGCCTCTGGCAGTTTTATTATATTAAGAACAAGAGGTAAAAATAAAGTAGGAGGGTGGGGGAAAAAAATAAGGGGTTGGAAGAAAAAAAAAAAAGGATACAGAAATATGAAAACTGGAAGGGGAGTAGAAATGTTGTGTTGCATGAGTTGGGAGACTAACTGTCAGAAACCATGAAATCAGGCCGAGACAGAAGTACAGTTAAAGAAATAAAAATTTGATGTGAAAAAAAAAAAAAGTGGATACCAGATTGGTATTTATAGATGTGAATATTATGTGAGATATGATGATTGTAGAGTGTATTCCTTGCTTCCCTTAAAATAAATAAAAATGAAATGTGAAAAAAAAAAGAAGTACAGTTAAATCACACTTGTTTAATAATAAAAGTAAAAAGAACAAACCTAGTCAAAACTTTGCCAAAGTTCGGTAATCGGAACGGATAGTCAGCCAAGCCAGAAGTCAGGGATCAATGTAGTGGAACAGCAAGCAGGATCTGGGGCCAGATGGGATGTCAGCAAAGCAAGTCTTGAACAGGATCTCAGGAGTTTGTGTGATGTTGACCAAGGCGAAGGCCGAGCTCCTCTGGACTCTATGGCTTAAGTAGGCAGGACTGACGGGCAGGATATCATCAACAGCTGAGTAACTGTGGATAGAGATGGGAGCTGGCAACAGGCCAACAGCTGAGCGGGCAGCTCAGAGAAGGAAGGGCTGAGCCCAGCCCTGACACTAACTTCCTGTCATCCTGTACAGATATTAGAGGGTGGCACATCATCTACCTAAAGGTAACCAACTCTTAAACGTTATGGAGTCCACACCTAGTAAAACCTGTCACAGTCAGGAGTCAGGCTTGAAGACCCGTAGCTATAGCAGTCGAGAGACTCCCACCACCCAGTAAGATGAGTGCACAAGCAAGTCACCCCGGTTGATGACACAGGCTCACCTGAGGTGCTGCAGGGTCTAAGCACTAACCAGTATTCACAAGAGCTTGATGGTGGAGATGGGTTTAGATGTGTGTTAATATCAGGTCCCGGTCTTCAAGATCGCCACCCCCTGGAGGTGAGCAAGCAGGGGGTCCAGTAGCAGATATAGCAGGTAGGGATCAAGCAAAGGCATAGTCAGTAAACAAGCCAAAGGTCAGTAACAAGTGATTGCAGCTTCGGCTCAATTGGTACAGTAGTCTAGGCACAAGCCAAAGGTCAGTAACGAGTGGCAGCAGAGATAAGGACAGCTTCAAGTACGTAAAGGAGCAAGATATCGGCTGGAGAGAGCATAATAATCTGGCTCATGGAGCAAAGAGTTCAAGGTTTACTAGAAACAACAGACAAGGCAAGAATGTCCTAAGGGATCTAACAAGGAGTTTTCCACAAACTCAGGTGGCACAGTGAGAAGAGCCAGACACCACAGAAGTTGCAGGTTCAGATCCAGACCCTGACACAACCGTTGCCATTTATTATCTTCCTTTTTTTGGCTTTTTGCAATTAAACAAGGCAACATAGACACAAAGGAATTTTCAGTAGAACCTCTGTTGTCTAAAGTATATAAATTGTTGTATATCATGATCATTATATGGTTATAATTGTGGAAGGGGAGAAGATGGTAGATATGTTGTGCTGCATGAGTTGGGAGATAAATTTTACAGCATCCCACACAGATAATACAGGGCTGTAAATCATCTACCTAAAGACAACCAAATCTTAAAAAGTCATGGAGACCACATCTAGAACAACCATTGCCATGTGTCATCATCTGAAACAGCCAGTCCAGTCTTGTTATTTCATTGAAAAAATGAAACCGCTCTGTGATGTTGTCCTACAAAATCAAGAGACCTCTATGGGTGTGCCACTGGCCAGCAGGAAGTGTGGAAGCTGTTCTGTTTTGGATTATTGCAATTGAATAAGGCAATTTTGACAAGAGGTAGAGAACCTCTGATGTCTTATGTACACAAATTGTTGTGTAGCGCCGACACTTGTCTAAAGTGTGTGCTATACATATGTAAATTTCATTTCCAGAACTGTAACAGAGTTCTGGGAGTTAATTGTACAGGTCTTTTACTTTGGCATCAGTTTGGCTGGGCTGTACTGAAGTTCTGCCTGGTCATAGGTGCAGTGAGGCACCTGTGACAGGCTGAGAACCAAGCCTGGTTGGACGTGTTAGGTACCAATCTTTCCCGGAGCCAATCAGTGGGCGCGTCTGGCCCCGCTGTCTGGTCTGGGAAGGGGTATTTAAGATGCTGAAGTCACGTGTTCAGGGTTCGGCTGCTGGATTGTTTCCTGGTTCTGGTCCGGGCCAACCCCTTGAGGGGTTCCGGACCCAGGAGTGTCTGCCGTCCCCATAAGCATGGTCACCCTGACCAGCCCCAGAGGCCCTCATGGTCTGGGTTGGGGATCCGTCCGTTCCCGAGCCTCGGAACTGGCTAGTTCGAGGCAGAGTAACTGAAGGAGGATTCGGAGGTGTCCTGGTGTGCTCTCGGTATTGAAGGGACATGGCAACTCGTACAAGTGACCAGGGGAGGACTCTTCGGAGGAGGGCCAAGAAGCTGGCTGCTCGGTAAGAGCCTGGGAGCTGAGTTGTATGGACACTACAGAATCCACACTTCTCACAGTATCACCAAGAAGGCTGAGAGATCCAGGTACTGTGGGAAAGGTTCCTACCTGTCTTCAGTTACAATCTAGTCTGTGGCAGAGACTTTGCAAACTTTCCGGATCACATGTTGGCTGCTAAATCTATGGTTAGAGGTGTATCCAGCAGTGAAGCGCTCAGTTGCGAGTGGCTACTCTCTGGGCAAACTAAGAGACATTCAGTGGATGTCAGCAGTTCAAAGTGCCTGAGTTTTATCACCCGTGCCCCACCTGAGACTGTGTTATAGTTGGATGTTCCCCCTGCAAAATAAAAATCCTAAAAAGGACTTTTGTGTGTCAGCATTTGAAGTTACTGTGTACTAACCCTGGGAACCCCTAGACAACAACTGACGAGCTACGAGGAGGTAATTGGTAAGCCCAGAAAATTCAAGGTCGCCCCTAGGGGTTATGGCCGCTACAGTTGTATATCATGATGATTATAGTTATTATTGGGCTATATTGTATAACTTTAAGGGGGCACCCCTCCTCCTACCCCTCCTCCCTCCACAGCCATCCAACAACACGGCAAGCAAGGAGATGGCTGCTTCAACAAAGGCACTTGCTTGCAACGTCTTAGTTGACAAGTCCCCTTTCCCCTGCATTCCTCAAAAGACGCTTGTCTCGGGTTCCCTTGAAGAGGGAGAAAAGAACCATCTTTCAAAGCAAATATGTCCTTATTAGCTGCGTTGTCAGATGGCCATGGAGGGAGAAGGGGTGCCCTGTCCAGCCCATCCATAGCTAGCCTTAGACAGAACTTAGGAAGATGGTGCTGCTTGCGCCCATTGCTGAGACCTCGGAAGCTTCCATACTGCAGAGGGCACAGCGGAGAAAATGTGGTCCTTTTTTGGGGGGAAATCTTTATGCATATATAGGAAACATAAAAGTATGTCAATAAGTACAGAAGACCCAAATAGACATCTAGTTAAACAAAAGAAGGCATCTATTCAAAACACATTGCCAAATCAGATATCCTAGGCATTGCAAAGATTATCTCATCACTTTAGTAGTTAGAACAATCCAAGGTTACAAATGGTAATGGTCCAAGCAAGGGTTTAAAGCAGCAGTACCGCCAAAGCTCAGTCCGCTGTCTGCTGATGTCACAGAGCCGGTCCAGGCTCAGGCAAGATCGCGATAATGGAGTCGGGATCCGCCCACATTCCTGGACCGGCACCCATCTCAGGCTTTTAGAGAGCGGCTCCCACCCCCTCCACAGCCACTCCAGTGAGTTGGGGAGGGAGCAGAGGAGAGAGCTGCTGACTGACAGTCACCAGCTCTCTGTTTGGGGAGCCGTGAGAACTGAGCGATCGGCGGTGTTAGATCTCTTGGTTCTCAGTCTTAAAGGCGCCGGGAGACAGCTGCATTCACCTAGGTAAGTATGATTCCTAAATAAAAAAACAAAACATACTTCTCTTTTAAGACCAGAGCCTATTAGGGTTTAAGAGGCAAAGAAAAGCCCATAAAAGAATCGGGGAGGTAGGGAATCATGAAGGTGGCGAGGGGGAAGTGAGGAAGTGAAGGAGGGGAGATGTGGTCTTTTTGAAATTTGCGGCTTTATTTAATTTTCTCTCCTCCCTGCGCTCCAGTGTCCAGAACCAGAAGTCAAGTACATCAAGTCCAACCTATGTGTGTGATTATATGTCAGTATTACATTGTATATCCCTGTATGTTGCGGTCGTTCAGATGCTTATCCAATAGTTTCTTGAAACTATCGATGCCCCCTGCTGAGACCACCGATTGTGGAAGGGAATTCCACATCCTTGGCGTTCTTACAGTAAAGAACCCTCAACATAGTTTAGGGTTAAACATCTTTTCTTCTAATTTTAATGAGTGGCGACGTGTCTTATTAAACTCCCTTCAGCAAAAAAGTTTTATCCCTATTGTGGGGTCGCCAGTACGGTATTTGTATATTTAAATCATATCCCCTCTCAAGCGTCTCTTCTCCAGAGAGAATAAGTTCAGTGCTCACAACCTTTCCTCATAACTAATATCCTCCAGACCCTTTATTAGCTTTGTTGCCCTTCTTTGTACTCCATTTCCAGTACATCCTTCCTGAGGACTGGTGCTCAAAACTGGACAGCATACTCTAGGTGTGGCCGGACCAGAGTCTTGTAGAGCGGGAGAATTATTGTTTTATCTCTGGAATTAATCCCCTTTTTAATGCATGCCAATATTCTGTTTGCTTTTTAGCAGCAGCTTGGAATTGCATGCCATTTCTGAGCCTATCATCTCTTAGGACCCCCAGGTCTTTTTCCATCCTATATTCCCCCAGAGGTTCTCACCCCAGTGTATAGATTGCATTTATATTTTTCAGGGGGGGGCATAATTTTAGGGTCAGCCATGCACCGCAATGTCATTATCACATTATTGTGGTCAGAGTCTGCAGACGTATTACAATCCCTAGGATAAGTAATGGATAATGGCCAACAGGCCCTCTTACAGGACCCAGCGAAACTACAGCAGCGATCACTCCAGCTGGACGATCGTTCACTCTGGGTTCCCTGGGGGCGACACTGTTCAGTAGTGTAGCATGTCTGTACCCTGGTAATGGCTCAGTCTTTCTCTCTTTGGTGGCGCTGGGCAGCGTGGCTCTCTCTCTGGCTTCCACCAAGCACACTCCTTGTTCTTTGTCCTGTAGCACTCTCTTGCTCAGCTTTTTTCCAGGCTGCAGTCTCTCAATCTCTCTCTTGATCGAGCTGTAGCCTCCTCCCTGTGGAAAATGGGGCCGCCAATCTTTTGGGACTACATGTCCCATGAAGCTTGCCTCTCCTAGTCGCCTTTGATTGGCCCTCAGTTATGGCCAATAGGTAAAGGAACGGAGCGGGCAGGAAGATGGGCGGGGAATCTAGTGAGAGCCGCCGTCTCTTCTCCCTGACAGGAGAATGGGTGAGGTGAGTGGGGGAAACCTCTGATAGCCCACAGCTCACCTTTCTCCTATCACAGCACCGCCGAGTTCTCTGCTGAACTGAGCAGGGAAAAGAGCCCAAAGTCACAATACACTGATGGGGGGGGGGGGGGGCTTGACAGCACCTTAATGGTGTCACCCCACTGGCGGGTGGCATCCGGGTGTGGCACCTTAATAGAGATGCAACTGGGCTGAATTTAAGATCCGATCCCTGATTCCAGGGGGGGGCACTTGACCTCCCTTGCCCCTACCTGCGGACGCCCATGCACCCAAATGCCTTATTTTAGTACTTACTCAGAAGTTTCACCCTAACCCAGATGTGACGTCACGCGCCACAGGACCCCATAGCATGCTCACTGCCAGCAGGAAACCCAACCACAGGCAAACCAGGGCTGGCTCCTCAACCATTGTGCCACCCAAAAAAAAAATCCCTCTTGAAGGAAAACCACTGGGCTGTCACCACTCTTGCCAAGCATAACGGAACAGAGAGAAGCCCTAGAACAGCCCCCACCTATTGGGGAAGGGGGTGCTTGGGTGGTCAGGAAATGATCTAGAAAGAAAACGGGTATGGCACACTCTGACCCCCAACCGCCACCTGTGGAGAACACAGAGCCACCCACGGTTCCTAGCACAGTACTCCCCACCATGGCAGAAACATCAAAACTGGGGAATAGAACACATTGATAAAAACTGAAACGAGGCTTCTTCTTTAAGAGAGAATGAATAATAATTTATATTTGTAGCCAACTGTGTGGCTATACTAAGATTGAGATTGAAAAAAGCTTATATTACCATGGTTTCATGGTTTTGAATGCTATTTTGTCAGTACCTGGCTCAGAAATAAATTTGTCTAAAAAAAAAAAAAAATGTTGGCACACCTACCCAATTTCCATTCAAAAGGAGGTATTGTAAAGACAGGAGCTTGGGATTTAATACATCTCAGTTACCTCTGCTCCGCATTTTTCCTTCCTTTCAAACCTGATCTGTTTTCCCCCTTCTGGGCAAACCCATAACACAATTACACATAAAGGAAAATCACGCCGGCCTCGGCTCTCTCCGCCAGTAACAATGTAACAGCTTTCTTCTGCGACGGCTTTTACAATGTTGTCTTGATTATGAGTATTGATTTGATGCAAATAAATTCCACCTCTGGCTTGCTGGGGGCCACTGGAGCAGGGAAACCCATAAATATTGTTTCTACCTTTCTCCGAATCTGAGGTCTGGTTGCGCCCGTGGCGATAAGAAAGCCTGGGTGTCGTCCAATTAATAATAATTAAATATTGCTTTTCTGTGGCCCTGTCTCTGCGGTCTGGCTGAATGCAGCGTGCTCGCCGAGATGGGGGGGGGGGGGCGTCAAAGCAGGTCAGGGCACGCGCGTGTGAAATATGGCTGTCACTTCAGAGGGCCGCAGTTTTAACTGAAGACAAACTACGCGTCCTGTTTTATCCTAGGCAAAGCAAGGAGCGATAATTAATATCATTTGTAGAAATTCTATAAAGTCGTATTTTTACAGTACAATATACAGTAAATGTGGGCACAATAAAAATCGCAACTCCAGCCAAGGTGGAAGAGTTAGAATCTTTGCCCTCCCTCATGTCTTGTGTCAATTGGGCTTTGCATGCAAAACCAGTAAACGGCACAACCCCCCCCCCCCCCCCCAAAAAAAAAATAATAATTAGGTTATTACACTAAAGTAACAGGTATGTGGTTTTGCGCAATAGAGCCGCCCTACTGCCCTTCTTTTTAACCACTTAAAGACCGCCTACCATATATATATATACACTATATGCTGTAGGCGGTCATTAACCATTTCCTCTGTGGCTCACCCTGTTGGAGGGGGGGGGGGGCTCTGCTGATAATCAGCACATTGATTATCGGCACAGCCCCATCAGATGTGCCACCACAGCTGCCAAAAAGGTGCCCATCAGCTGCCAGTCAGTGCCCCATCAGAAACGGATATAGGTGCCCATATCAGTGACAATCAGTGATCATATTAGTGCCAACCAGTGCCCACCACAGTGCCAATCAGTGTCCATCACAGTGCCAATCAGTGCCCAGCAGTAACACCTGTCAGTACCTCGTCATCAGTGCTTCCCATCAGTGCCACCTGTAAGTGCCAATCAGTACCGCCTATCAGTGCCGCCTGTCAGTGCCCATCACAGCGCCCTGTCAGTGCCCATCACAATCACCTGTCAGTGCCCATCAGTGCCACCTATCAGTGCCCATCAGTGCCACCTATCAGTGCCCATCAATTCTACATATCAGTGCCAACTCATCAGTGCCACCTTATCAGTGCCAACTCATCAGTGTCAACTCATCAGTGCCACCTCATCAGTGCCACCTCATCAGTGCCACCTATCAGTGCCCATCAATTCTACATATCAGTGCCTCCTCATCAGTGCCCATCAGTGCCAACTTATCAGTGCCCGTCAGTGAAGGATGTGACAGAACCCACTGTCACTGTGTGTTTTGGAGGGGGTTGTGGGCTCATCTCCTACCCACAGACTATGGCCCAGCAGAGAACATGAGGTTTGGGGGGCTATTTGCCATCTTCTCCAGGTGGTGGGAGATGGCAAGGGTTCTGTCACAAAGGAGAACACAAAATGTTATAACCGAAACTAAGAAAAACGTATTTTTTTCAAAAATGTCGGTCTTTTTTAGTTTGTTGAGCAAAAAATAAAAACCCCAGTGGTGATCAAATACCACCAAAAGAAAGCTCTATTTGTAGGAAGAAAATGATAAAAACTTTGTTTGGTTAAATTGTTGCATGACCGCGCAATTGTCATTGAAATTGCGACAGCGCTGAAAGATGGAAATTGTCAGGGGCAGGAAGGGGGTGAAAGTGTCCAGTATCGAACTGGTTTAATGGTTAAAAAGAAGTTCTACCTTTTATTATTATAAAGCCATCTTTTGGCTCCCGTCCAGTGACTTTGCCTAGACTGAGATGATGTCATCAATCCGCTGCAGGCAGGAGGAAGCATTTCCTCAGTCTCCTCTCCCTCAGTGAACACACTGCAACATTGTAACTTTGTAACAAATCACAAGGTGAGAGGCTGCAGCTGAGATTGATTTGTGCATGCGACTAAGAACCTCACAGACTGCAGGATTTACATTGGTGTGGTAGTAGAGAGGGACCAGATGTAATGCTGCATTAACCACTTCTTTCTCAGCTCGGGTGATCCTTGTGGCACACTGCAGTTCTTTTGCATGGGCTGCCCAGGGTTCCCATGCCTGGCAGAATAGGATATCCCTCAGGAACAGTTTGGGCTATGCCCAGCCTGGCCTAACTGGAACCCGGACCTTCTGTCCCGCTAAGCTCTATCTACTGACAATGGCCCCAACTCCTCCCCGAGCACAAGCCTATGCCCAGGAGCAGTCCTCCATTGGTACATAATGATAAGAGGCCACACCAAGCTTTGAAAGGGTAACAACCTTACTGAGGGATGGTTGTAGAACATTTAGTCATAAAGGGTGCTACAGGCACATTACTTAAAGCAGAACCACTTTTCTACTCCCCCCCCCCCCCCACTTAAAATTTTGGGCACTCTTTATTTGGAGGGGTTATTAGTAGGTACCTAGTTTTGATAGGTACCCCCTTCCACTTGGATCATCTAAATCAGGGATGGCGTCATGGCGAACCTATGGCACGCTAAGCCCCCTGTGGGCAAGTCTGGAAGAAGCACACAGTGACACTGACCGGCCATCACCGCGCCCCTCATTGAACTACATCTCCCACAGGCCCCCAAGGGGTGATGTGCGTGCGTCAATCCATTCACAAGCTGTCTCGTCCACACCGCACCCCCCCCCCCATCAAACTACATCTCCCACAAGTCTCTTGGGCCAGCGGTGACGTGTCTAAGGTGGGCGTGACTAAGATAACACGGCTCCCACGTGGCTGGGATCAGGGGTGACATGCGGGCGGGAATGAGCTGCTGGATTGGGAGACACACAGACACTGGAGACAGGTGAGATGTTTAATGTGGACATTATGTGTTATCGTTATCTTATCTGTTCTGTCCTGTTTCTTAGAGGCAGAGGCTCAGCAAATGCATCCTTACCAATGCCCAGCAAATGCATCCTTACCAATGCCAAGCAAATGTATCCTTACCAATGCCAAGAAAATGCATCCTTACCAATGCCAAGAAAATGCATCCTTACCAATGCCACGAAAATGCATCCTTACCAATGCCCAGTAAATGCATCTTTACCAATGCCAAGTAAATGCATCCTTACCAATGCCCAGTAAATGCATCCTTACCAATGCCAAGAAAATGCATCCTTACCAGTGCCCAGCAAATGCATCCTTACCAATGCCTAGCAAATGCGTCCTTACCAATGCCCAGCAAATGCATCTTTACCAGTGCCAAGAAAATGCATCCTTACCAATGCCCAGCAAATGCATCCTTACCAATGCCAAGAAAATGCATCCTTACCAATGCCCAGCAAATGCATCCTTACCAATGCCTAGCAAATGCATCCTTACCAATGCCTAGCAAATGCGTCCTTACCAATGCCAAGAAAATGCATCCTTACCAATGCCCAGTAAATGCATCCTTAACAGTGCTTAGCCAATGCATTTTTACCAATGCCCAGCAAATGCATCCTTACCAATGCCAAGCATTTTCAATAAAAAACAGTATAATTGAAAGCCCTGTTATTGTGTCTTTCTTTTAAGACAAAAGCTATTAATTAGTTTGGACAACTGTACGAGTTGTTTTTTCGAAACGAAAAACTCGGTATACAGGTTTAATCGCCGTGTTGGCACTTTGAAATAAATAAGTTGGTTTTGTTTTGCCTTTTGGGCACTCGGGCTCAAAAAAGTTCGCCATCACTGACCTAGGTGATCTAAAAGGGGAGTTCGCCCCTCCCCCTTTCCTTGCAGCCTCCTAGGACACATCACAGGTCCCAGAACGCTGTGGGACCATTCACAAAGCACAGTGGGAAGCCGGCTGTTAAGCCACAAGGAGTCACAGCCAGCTTCTCACACTGGGCATGGCGGTGCCAGGGACCCAAAGACAGGAAAAGAACCGTCCCTGGTGTGGACAGCGCTGGATCCCTGGACAGGTCTTTTTAGTAAAAGTCAGCAGCTACAGTATTCATAGCTGCTGACTTTTAATTTCTTGTTTTTGGAATGGACTGAAGATCCCCTTTAAACAGGTTACAGAAGTACTCAAAGTGATTCTAAAGGCAGAAGGTTTTTTTTAAAAAATCTTATTGCATTCTGAAGTATATTTTATACTTCAGACATATTTAGGGTAAAGCATGCAACATGGTTCCATTCCCCCACGATTCCATAAAAAATAGATTACAGGACTATTAATTAATGGATGTGTATGGATATTTTATGAAGAAAATGAATACCGTTTAGTGTCACTTTAATGGCCCTGTAATCTATTTTTCACTAAATTGTCTCTTACTGTGCCTTTTATGCCGCCTTGTAAAGTCCTCCATCAGCTCCCAAAACCTTGCTACGTACCCACATACAGGGGGACCACCGAGAACAAACGTAGTCACCCTCTAACAGGACGTCAGATCACAGCAGCAAAAAGAGGCTGAGAGCAATAAAGGAGATTTTTTTGGGTTAAAAATACATATTGGAATACAATAAAAAAAAAAAAAAAAATTTGTTTAGCGTGACTTTATTTAAAAATCAAATAAAATGTTTTTCAAATATTCAGTAACCATGATAGCAATATAATAAACTGTATTATTATTATATTATTATACAGGATTTATATAGCGCCAACAGTTTGCGCAGCGCTTTGCAATATGAGGGCAGACAGTACAGTTACAATACAATTCAATACAGGAGGGATCAGAGGGCCCTGCTCATTAGAGCTTACAATCTAGGAGATGCATTGCAAATTGATAAAGCACAAAAATGAGTTCAAAATACATGCTGCGTTTGATAGGTAGTGAGTAGACTTGAGCGGACACCTGGATGTTCGGGTTCGGCAGGTTCGGCCGAACTTCAGAAAAAAGTTTGGGTTCGGGACCGAACTTGACCCGAACTTGACCCCGAACACCGAACCCCATTGAAGTCAATGGGGACCCGAACGGCTATAATAAAGTGTCGGCTCCCGTCCCCCTTAATACAGAGAACAGTCATTGAAGTCATTTATTTTTAAAAAGTTAGTCATAAAAAGTGTTTGGGGACCTGGGTCCTGCCCCAGGGGACATGTATCAATGCAAAAAAAACTTTTAAAAACTGACGTTTTTTCGGGAGCAGTGATTTTAATAATGATTAAAGTGAAACAATAAATGTGTAATATTCCTTTAAATTTCGTACCTGGGGGGTGTCTATAGTATGCATGTAAAGGGGCGCATGTTTCCAGTGCTTAGAACTGTCTCTGCAAAAAGTGTCATTTTTGCAGAAAAGTAAGCTATTTAAAATCACTCGCGGCTAATGTGTATTGTCGGCTCCCGTATTACAGAGAACAGTCATTCATTGAAAGTCATTCATAAAAAAAAAGTTGCCACCTGGTGGGGTTACCACCACGCATGGGAACGTCATGGGGACTTCCCTATGGCTTTCCCCGTGTCGCTGATCTCCGTTCCCTGTGACGTTACGACGCACGGGAGCGGAGATCGGCGCCAAATTCAAAAAAGTAAAAACACACAAAACACATACAGTACTGTAATCTTACAGAGTACAGTACTGTATAAAAAAAAAATACACATCCCCTTTTGTCCCTAGTAGTCTGTCCAGTGCCCTGCATGCACTTTTATATTATAAATACATTTTTTTCTGCCTGGAATTTGGAGATTGTCCATAGCAACCAAAAAGTGTCCCTTTATGTCAAAAGTGGTTTTAGACCAGCTAGAAAACAGTGATAATAAATTAGAATCACTTGCAGAATTGAGCGATTAGCGATTTGTGGGGAAATTCGTCCTCAAACACTAAATCTAATGACAGCGACAATTCAGCAACTGAGCAAATTTCAGTGTTTTTGATTTGATTACATTATTGAATAATTTTTATAGTTATTTATTATATTATAATTTATGATTTTGTGTTTCAAACTTTATCATACCCAAGATGTCTACTAGGTTTGGACAGATTTAAGTGTGTTATTGCAAAGAATTGCATGCCTACAATATAAAACGCCAAATTTCCATGCAAAATAATTGTACCGCTTTTGGTACAAAATTCCTGACATAATCATCCCGCCAGGGAGGGTAAGTGGATTGAATGTGTACGCTCCATCTGCTGCCTTTGCAATGGTTTTGGGGGCAGTAAAAACCCTGTGTTTTTACCACCCGCAACTGCCTGTGTAAACAAGCTCTTAGTGCTGCTGATATTCCAATTACAACTACATATACTGTATTATAGGTAGTGTGACATTGGGGGGGATGTCTAGCTCAGTGGTAGATGCCTTTTCAGTAAGTTCACAGCGAACAGGAACTTTAGTTTAAGGGCATGGTAGCCCACTTTTATTAAAAGGAACAAAATAAAGGAAAGTTCATACAGTACATGCACTTGGATGCCCACACAGGGGTTCTTCTCCCAAAAACAATAACAAATGAAATGCGCCAAGCCACCTGGCTCTCTTCAGCAGTACTGCCACTTAGGCTTTGCGCTTCAGCCCTCTTGGCCATATAACAGGGTTCCTGTACAACTACTGTACCTCTTTTCAGCTTCCTTGCTGCTCAGGCCTTCCACTTCAGGCTCTCATCTATCTCCTTGGACACACACAGCTTCAACGCACACAGCGTCTATCTAGAAAGCAGCCCCTCACTGCTCTGATCCTCAGACTTGGGTCTCTGGCTTCCACTAGTGCACACCTGCACTCTCTGGACTCCTCGGGAGGGTGGAGCCCAGAACACTAATCCTGACTCTGCTCTAAGCCCAGGACCCACCTGCTCAATCAACCAGCCAGACTCCTGGATGTTCCCAAAACCCGGTCCCACGATTGGAGATTCCGTCCCACCCATAACGCTATGGAATCTCTGGGCTCCAGGTCCCCAACTGGATTTTACAAACTTTGGAGGAAACTGATAAAACAGATTCCTCCACATTAAATACCCCTGGAGCCCCTCAACCTGCCTATTCGAGAACCCTGGGCGACAATTACTAGGACAGGGAACTGTACTGTCACAGTAGATAATAACACAAGAGCAGGCACTTGACATACCATCATCCTGAGCTCTTGCTAGAACCCCCCAGATTGGGAATCCATGATTGCCTCCAGCTCCTAGGTCCCCGCGTACACATCATCACTCCCCTTTCCCTGCAAACTACTATATACAAATCTTGAAGAAAGACTCACAGGAATTGTGGTGGTGGTGGAGATCGGCCTTTACCTCCAGAGCTTCAGATGTCCTTAGTAGAATAACATTTTAATAAGTATGTTATGTCCCATTTCTGCTTTGCACTGTTCCATGTGTGACAGTATTACTTTAATTAATGACACAGATGAAGGTCAAAATTTTTATGGCTAATTATATGCAGGTAAGGCACAAACTGACTCTAATTAACCACAGAAACTGTAGAATTTCATATGACTGTAACTAATGGGATGAGTTGACAATTCTGGTAGCGTTGAAGGTTGGCCCACCTCTTCCCACACCTTTCTACTGAACAGTGAATACCTCTCATAGTAGTGGGCCCGTATGTAGCACCTCCTAGTGGTGGTTGAAAAGCCTGATTCTGCGCTAGGAACTTACTCCGCTAGGGAAATCAGGGAACCCCCAGAGGGAAGATTCACAAAGTTAACAGGGTCCCATCCTGTATTTGTCAGCCTTTTCTCTCAATGGCCATGCCAACCACTCAGTCCCCCCGAGTTACTGGATACTTGGTGCAGCCGCCACCAACACCCTGTCAAGCATTGCTCACCAGGGCAACACTGGGCCAAGTTCCACACAATGTTCCCCAGGTATAGGAACTTGCATAACATACAGGAAGCTTATCACAGATGCACAGAGTCCCATCCACTGCCCACCTAAAATAGTTCTCCAGCTACCCTGGTTTGACCCACTCATCGGAATGGGAATTCTGGCAATCCCCAGATGGAAAATCTGTTGTCCGGGATGCTACAGGGTATTTGTTAATGAAGCTCTTGGATTCTCCTGAGTGCTCTAATAACACACATTGGCCACATGGTATTTTTGTTAATGAGACCCTTGGCTTCCCACAGGGGCCTTAATTAGGAATGATTGTCTACATTGGATTCCCATGAGGGCCTTAATCATGAGCTCATTGGCTACATGGTATTTGTTGGTGAGACACTTGGATTCTCATGAGGGCCGTAATCAGGAACACATTGGCTACATAGTACTTGTTGATAAGACCCTTGGATGCACCCAAGTGCCTTAATCAGGAGCACATTGGCTACATGGTATTTGTTGGTGAGACACTTGGATTCCCATGAAGGCCTCAATCAGGAACTCATTAACTACATGTCATTTCTTGGTGAGGCGGTTATATCCCCATGTTGGCCTTAATCAGAAACACATTAGTCACATTGTATTTGCTGGTGAGGCACCTGGATTCCCACAAGGGCTTTAATCTGGAACACATTGGCTGCATAGTATTTGTTGGTGAGGCCCTTGGATTCCTACAGGGGTGTTAATAAGGAATGATTGGCTACACGGATTGTGTATTTGAGGCCTTTGGATTCCCTGGAGGGCCTTAATCAGGAGATCATTGATTACATGGTATTTGTTGGTGAAGACCTTGGATTTCCAAAAAGGGCATTATTCAGGAACACACTGGCTACATGGTATGTGTTGGTGAGGCCCTTGAATTCCCATAAAAGGCCCTAATCAGGAACACATTGGCTACATGGTATTTGTTGGTGAGGTCCTTGGATTTTCACGAGGGCCTTAATCAGGAGAACATCAACTACATGGTATTTGTTGGTAAGACCCTTGGATTCCCATGAAGGCCTTAATCAGGAACACATTGGCTACATAGTATTTTTTGATGAGGCACTTGGATTCCCACAAGGGCATTAAACAGGAACACATTGGCTACATTGTATTTGTTGGTACAGCCCTTTGATTCTCACAAGGGCATAATCAGGAGCATATATACTACATGATATTTGTTGGTAAAGCCCTTGGATTCCACAAGGGCCTTAATCAGGAACACGTTGGCTACATGATATTTGTTGGTGAGGTCCTTGGATTTTCACAAGGGCCTTAATCAGGAGAACATCAACTACATGGTATTTGTTGGTAAGACCCTTGGATTCCCATGAAGGCCTTAATCAGGAACACATTGGCTACATAGTATTTTTTGATGAGGCACTTGGATTCCCACAAGGGCTTTAAACAGGAACACATTGGCTACATTGTATTTGTTGGTACAGCCCTTTGAATGCCACAAGGGCATAATCAGGAGCATATATACTACATGATATTTGTTGGTAAAGCCCTTGGATTCCACAAGGGCCTTAATCAGGAACACATTGGCTACATGGTATTTGTTGGTGAGGTCCTTGGATTTTCACGAGAGCCTTAATCAGGAGAACATCCACTACATGGTATTTGTTGGTGTGGTCCTTGGATTTTCACGAGGGCCTTAATCAGGAGAACATCAACTACATGGTATTTGTTGGTAAGACCCTTGGATTCCTACATGGGATTTATTCAGGAACACACTGCAATGTTTGGGAAGCAGTGAAGGTTTTGGTCAGGCTTCAACTCTACCAGTAAGTGCCTACTGAATAGAACAACCCGTACTGATGGTATGTGTGGTTGTGCTTATCTTTTAAGCTTTTTTGCTGCAGGTATTCCTTAAACTTGCTTTATTGTCTAACGTTCTGCTACCCCTTTACCAAGGAGCAAAAAAAAAGGAAATATTAAATTCAATTTCATTAGTACATTTCCTGATTTACTTAAAGCTGATTTCTGATCTGTTGCTACAGCTTACTGCACACTATGGGGTTGATTTACTAAAACTGGAGAGTGCAAAAGATAGATGCTGATTGGCTACCATGCACAGCTGCACCCGATTTCGCACTCTCCAGTTCTAGTAAACCAACCCCTATGTCTATTTAGATTATCTAACCACTTAGATTTTAACTCATTTATGCCCCCGATGAAAGCAGAAAGTGCCATTTACACCCATCACTTCCATCACCCCTCCTTCTTTCTCTGCTGGTTCCAACACTCACCTGACTTTTGGCAATGATTCCGCATTAAAGGGTCAGTGAAAGATCAATAGGAGTCAATAATTCTTCCCCTATCACAGCCCTCCCCCTAAGCTCGGAATCTATAAGTCATCTCTACAGATATAGATTAGCTCTTTGGTCAACAAGGGCTGCAATGTAACCCTTTTAACCTCCTCTGCATATCTACACGCTGATGTAAGAGAAATGAGAGGGAGCTATTTCCCCTCCGTGAGTCAATAGAACAAGTGTGAGATCTCAATATCTGTATCTTTATTAATTCTAATAAGTGTTCGGCTTAATATCCCACCTCATCTGATGCCGATATTAATTGTCTGTACAGCTGCTGGCCGTGTGCATGCATTTTATGAGCCGTATAAAAATGCTACTGTGCAAGTTCTGTCCAGCAGAGGGGGCACTTTTCCCTGATAACCCATGCCAAGCCTCATTCGCCTAAGATTGATATCTATTTCGATTTAGGAGCTGTCATTTGTTAATAGTGTCTTCATTTGTTTGGGAGATCCCAGGGTTTTATCTAGCCTTCAACACATAACCAGCAGGCTGAGTTACTTAGCGCTGCCACTGGGGGGCGCTACATCAGATAATTTATCTATTCTTTAAAGGCTAATTCCACCTTTAGAAAATATTTATTAAATGCATTTAAAAAAAAAAAAAAAAGAATTAATTCCTTTTTGTTTTGCTTTGGAGCCTGCACTTGCAATCACTGACACCAATATTGTTCACTGACACCAAAGGCAGGGGTTATTATTGCATCCACTGATACCAATTTGGGGGGGGGGGGGGGGGGGGTTATTCTATTCTATTGACCACAGTGTTTGTTGGTTATTATTGCATCCATTTACACCATGCTGGGGGTTAGTATTGCATTCACTGACACCAATGTTGTTCACTGACACCAAAGTAAGGTTGTTCTTGCATCCACTGATACAAATGTTGGGGGTATTATTGCTTCCATTGACCACAAATGTTGGTGGTTATTATTGCATCCATTGACACCAATGCTGGGAGTTATTATTGTATTCACTGAGTTCAATGTTGGGGTTTATTATTGCACTCACTGACACCCATGTTGTTCACTGACACCAAATAGCAGTTATTATTGCACTCACTGACACCAATGTTGTTCACTGACACCACCAGTAAGATTGTTCTTGCATCCACTGATACCAATGTTGGGGGTTACTATTGCTTCCATTGACACCAATGCTGGGGGGTTATGATTTGCATTCACTGAGTCCAAAGTTGGGGTTTATTATTGCACTCAATGAAACACAAGCTGGGGGGATTTATTGCACTCACTGACAACAATTTTGGGGGTTATTATTGTGTCCACGGTACCAATGTTGGGGTTTACATCAAGTGCAACCTATGTGTGTGATTATATGTCAGCATTAATGTTTAATTAATTTATTAATGTTTACATGAACACCAATGGGGAGGGGGGTTATTCCATTTACTGACACCAATGTTGGGGTTTATTATTGCATTCAATGCCACAAATATGGGGGGGGGGTTATTGAATTCACTGACAATAATTGTGGGGGTTATTATTGCGTCTACTGCAGTGGCGGTGCGTGCATAGAGGGCGCAGGAGCGCCGCCCCCCCTCTCCTGCACCGCTCTATCACCAATAGATAGATTCATGCATTGCATGAATCTATCTATTGTCACCGCTGCCGCCCCCTATTCAGGTGTCCGGCCCCTGATCGGGCGCCGGGCATCTGAATTACCTGATTAGAGCGGTGTGCTCTAATAGGCTTCCCTAAGTGTAAACAGCGGGCGCACTGCTGTGCGTTCGCTGATTACACAGTATTGTGTTAGAGAAGCGAATACATCGCTTCCCTAACACAGACCCGCCTCTCAGCCAATCAGGTTGCCAGGTCTGTTACCTGTAACCTGATTGGCTGAAGTCACAGGCGCTGTGATTGGACGCTAGGCGTCCAATCATAGCAGAAGACAGGAGGAGCGCGGGAGAAGACATCGGACGATGAGACACCGCTCGCCGCCTGACGCCGTCACCAAGCTGCACACCGAGACAAGGTAAGTGCAGAGGGCAGGCAGGGGGCACAGTGGCAGCACTTGAAGGGCACAGTGGCAGCACTTGAAGGGGCACAGTGGCAGCACTTGGAGGGGCACAGTGGCAGCACTTGAAGGGGTACAGTGGCAGCACTTGAAGGGGCACAGTGGTAGCACTTGAAGGGGCACAGTGGCAGCACTTGGAGGGGCACAGTGGCAGCACTTGGAGGGGCACAGTGGCAGTGTTTGATGGGCACAGTGGCAGCGTTTGATGGGCACAGTGGCAGCATTTAATGGGCACAGTGGCAGCGTTTGATGGGCACAGTGGCAGCGTTTAATGGGCACAGTGGCTGCGTTTGATGGCACAGTGAGGCTGTTTGTTTGCGCCCCCCCAAAAATTTTGAGCACCAGCCGCCACTGGTCTACTGACATCAACGTTGGAGGTTTTATTCTGTCCACTGACACCTATTTTGGGGTTTATTATTGCACTCACTAACACCAAAGTTGTTCACTAACATCAAAGTAAGGTTGTACTTGCATCCACTTATACCAATGTTGGGGGTTATTATTGCTTCCATTGATACCACTGATGGGGGTTATTATTGCATTCACTGACTCCAAAGTTGGGGTTTTATTATTGCACTCAATGACACAAAAGCTGGGGGGATTTATTGCACTCACTGACAACAATTTTGGGGGTTATTATTGTGTCCACGGTACCAATGTTGGGGGTTATTAATGTTTACATTGACACCAATGCGGGGGGGGGGGGGGTATTATTCCATTTACTGACTCTAATGTTGTGGTTTATTATTGCATTCATTGACACAAATACAGGGGGGGGGGGGTTAATAAATTCACTGACAATAATTGTGGGGGTTATTATTGCTTCCACTGACACCAATGTTGTGTTCAGAATTCCTCCTGGTTGCCATATTGCATACCTCCCAACATTTTGAGATGAGAATGAGGGACACCTACTATCAAACATATGTAGACATAGGACACACCCCCTGCCACACCCCCTTAAAGGAGAATTAACCAAAAAAAAAGGTTAATTAAATCCACAAGGGCTTTTTTTTTACCACTACTATTCCTTTATATTGGCTTTTTAAAATGTACAAATGCAGCAATGTAGAAATTGGATGAAAGGTTTAGAGCTGGGAAACACTTTTTGAAAGCTAAAAAGTGCATTTTATATACAACTATATGGATCAGACCAAAATGAGGGACAAATGAGGGGGGGAGAGGGACAGAGGGACATTGCTCCAAATCAGGGACAGTCCCTCAAAATCAGGGACAGTTGGGAGCTATGTATATTACATTTTCAGAAAATTCCAGAGTTGCAGATTGAAACGCAAAGGTAATTTTAAATAATGGGAAATGCTCCCCCAATATGGGATTTTTAAACAGCAGAATTATGGATTGAATCAACAATGTATGAATAATTCAAAATTATTTTATTAGTATATACACTATATATATATATATATATATATATATATATATATATATATATATATATATATGGGAATCTATACAATTTTCCGCACATGTGGTGTCGTGGGATCCATATTGGTGGTGTACTCCATTGCTCTCCTTTTTCTTACTTTTAAGCATACAATGTTTACACTATATCCTTTTTGGTGAATCTCTGCCGCAGGTCCAGCCTGTCCGTACCCTGACTATTGCCGCTCTCTGCCACGCCATGGGGGTACCTGCACAGTGTGACCTCTCGTGAGTTATATCATTGGACCATCGCCCCCCTCTGACCGTGGCAGCTGGGAGGTGTTTTGGGACCCCCGGTGGGGAGAAGAAAAAAAAAGGCTTCTTTTAAAAGGACCTCCATGTAGGACTAAAAAATCCCCCCTCCTCTCTGTTCTGGATATACATCATTGGGTAACTATATTAAATGTTTGCATTATATGATATTGCTAATTGCATATATTGTGTGCAAATAATAGTTGACACATATACTTGTGATATGTTTCTCTCAGCAGACTGTCCCTCTGAAGAAGACCCCCTTAGTGAGGGTTGAAACGCGTCAGTGTTATTTTTCATATCTTGGACAACTCTTTTCTAATTGTTTGTATGAATTTCCAGCCTGCATTGTATATCCACATTTTTTCATACTATTATTGTCCTACTGGAGCTCATTTTTTAACTATTATGTTAATCTTTTTATACTAATAAAATAATTTCGAATTATTCATACATTGTTGATTCAATCCAAAATTCTGCTACCTAAAAATCCAATATTGGGGAAGCATTTCCCATTTTTTGTATCTTGGGGGTGAGCAGCACTCTCTAACCTGTATTGGTATGTGTCTTCCCTTTGTTAGGTAATTTTGAATACCATTCAATCACAGTATGATTTGTGTCACAATTGCATTGACATGTGCAGTTTGTGTCATTCTGAATTAATATCCGGACAACATTTTCGTTATTCAGATATATCCGAATACCCAAATTACAATATAAACTTATTTTACCGAATGATCCGAATAACGAAACGAAATTTGGACTGAAATTTAAAATGAATTACCGTATTTATCAGCGTATAACAGTATAACACGCACTTTTTCCCCCTTAAAATCGGGGGAAAGTCGTGGGTGCGTGTTATACGCCGATACCCCAAAGAAAATCGAGCGGCGCCGAAAGATAGCGAGCGACCTTCGATCGCTTCTGAAACAGCAGGGAGGCGGGACTGCGACAACTATCTTTTCTGGCGGCGCTCGCTCTGTCTTTTCCGGCGCACTCGCTCGGTCTTTTTCGGCGGCGCTCGCTCGGTCTTTTTCGGCGGCGCTCGCGTGGTCTGTCTAGACGGCAAATTTTAAAGTGGGCAAGCTGCTAATGACGCTGTCAAGCTGCAAATGACGCTGGGCAAGCTGCAGATGACGCTGGGCAAGCTGAAAATGACGCTGGGCAAGCTGCAAATGATGCTGGGCAAGGCTGCAAATGACACTGGGCAAGCTGCAAATGACACTGGGCAAGCTGCAAATGACGCTGGGCAAGCTGCAGATGACGCTGGGCAAGGCTGCAAATGACGCTGGGCAAGCTGCAGATGACGCTGGGCAAGCTGCAAATGACGCTGGGCAAGCTGCAAATGATGCTGGGCAAGGCTGCAAATGACACTGAGCAAGCTGCAAATGACACTGGGCAAGCTGCAAATGACGCTGGGCAAGCTGCAGATGACGCTGGGCAAGGCTGCAAATGACGCTGGGCAAGCTGCAAATGACGCTGGGCAAGCTGCAAATGACGCTGGGCAAGCTGCAAATGATGCAGGGCAAGCTGCAAATGACGCTTAAATGTAAGTTTTTTTTTTTCCCCTAAACTTCCCTCCTAAAAAGTTTTTTCCTTAAAATGCCCTCCTAAACTTGGGGTGCGTGTTATACGCTGATAAATACGGTATACATCGAACTCCAGTTGAATTCTTATGCCGTGTACACACGGTCGGATTTTCCGACAGGAAATGTTGGATGGGAGCTTGTTGTCGGAAATTCCGACCGTGTGTAGGCTCCATCGGAATTTCCGACAAACAACATTTGAGATCTGGATCTCAAATTTTCCCACAACAAAATCTGTTGTCGGAAATTCCGACGCACACAATTCCGACGCACAAATTTCCACGCATGCTCGGAATCAAGCAGAAGAGCCCCACTGGCTGGCTAGGGGGAATCTCCAAATTTCTATCTGAAATACGAATTGAACGAATCAACCGAATTTAATGAAAATAAATAACTAGATTAACGAATGTATACGCTATATTATTTTTTTCTTTATTTGCTATTTTTTCCCCCCATGAAAGTGGAGTTACCCTTTAAGGCTCTCTATAAATGTAAAGTTGTCTACCACTAGCCCAACCCTCCCCTCCATCCACCTTTACATACACTTCAACATCCACTTCCATCCATTTTTTCTTTAGGTAACTTTCCAAGAAGTAAGAATGCAACTGAAAACGTCTTCCAGCTACAGAACCAGCAAATGCATTTTTATTTTTGGTATCAAGTAATGGGAAGGGAACGTCTCCTACCTGTTTAATGAGCGCAGTGTTCCTGATGTGGATAGGCAGCAGCAGTTCAGCTGGAATGATCAAAGCGACGCAGCTGAAAACATATATGTTGATTCGGTATTGAGAAGCCCGAGGCGTCACTTTCATGCTGGCGCGGTACCTGTATAGCTTGTATGGAATAATATTAGCGGTAATGCAAATTTCATTGTCATTCTCATTAGAATAGAAGAAAAAAAATGGTTTATTACGGCAGTCTGAGGCATTGTCACCATGTAAACAAGGCAGAGCGCCGTTCTGTCAGAGGGGAAGATGGAGATCTTGTGTTTCTACTAAACAAGGAACACGGGTCTCTCTCTTTCCCCAGTCAGCCCATCCCCCCACAGTTAGCAAGCACTCCCTAGGAGCACATTTAACCCTTTGAATGCCCCTGATGTTAACTCCTTCACTGCCAGTGTTATTAGTACAGTGGCAGTGCACTGATCACTGTATTAGTGTCACCGGTCCCCAAAAAGTGTCACTTAGGGGTTGATTTACTAAAGGCAAAAAGACTGTGCACTTTGCAAAGTGCAGTTGTACTCAAGTGCTGTAGTTCCAAAGCTTAGTAAATGAGCAGAAGCTCTGCTAGGGTTGCCACCTTTTCTTCAAGTCAAACCCGAACACTTCAGCATCACACAGCAATTTTTTTCATAGTATGCATAGATGTTGCTATTGGAATAACATTTCTAGTCATATGAAGTTAATCACAAGAGTCCCCCTTTACATCAGCGTCCACAGAGTTCTACCTTTACATTATAGTCAACAGATTTCCCCATTTACATCTGAACTCACAGAGTTCCTTTTCACTGTAAGGGGAGACTCTGCAGACTCTGATGTAAGGGAGAACTCTGGGGACTCTAACATAAGGGATGCACTGGTGTACAAAGAGGACTCTGATGTATTGAGTGCTCCGAGAACCCTGATTTACCTTAGCATACTCACTTAGAGGCAGAAGAAAGAAGGGTAGAGACTTAGTCCAGTCTGAATAATGTGTCCAGGTCTCAGACAGTCTGAAACCCGGACGCATGATTCCAAACCCGAACTGTCCGGGTGAATCCCGAACAGGTGGCAACCCTAAGCTCTGCTGACTTCCATCATCCAATCATGTGCAAGCAAAAATGCTGTTTTTTTTTTTTTTTTTCCTTGCATGTACTGCAACTGCAGAGTCTATTTGCCTTTAGTAAATCAACCCCATAGACTGGGTTGCCCTCTGCAAGTGCAAGTTGCTCCAGAGCTTAGTAAATGAGGTGAAGCTTCACTTTCCAAAAGAATACCCAATCACATGCAAAGAAAATAAAAAATAGCATTTTTGCTTGCACATGATTGGATGGTGGCAGTCGGCAGAGCACCCCCTCATTTACGAAGCTCTGGAACAACAGCACTTGAGTGCAACTGCACTTTGCAAAGTGCACAGTCTATTTGCCTTTAGTAAATCAACCCCTATGTTCCTGATATCACCCATCCATGATCTCTTATTGCCTCCCCTCTATAGGGGTAAGCTCTGGTGTTAGATGGTGTTGTAGCTCACCTGGGTGGATGACGTCACTGCCTACCCTACACTACACTGTTAGCATACCCAAAGCTCCCAACTGTCCCTGATTTCGAGGGACTGTCCCTGATTTGGAGAAATGTCCCTCTGTCCCTCTTTCCTCCTCATTTGTCCCTCATTTTGGTCTGATATATAGTTGTATATAAAATGCACTTTTTATCTATTAAAAACGTGTTTCCCAGTGCTAAACCTTTCATCCGAATTCTAAATTGCTGCATTTGTCAATTTTAAAAGCCAATATAAAGGAATAGTAGTGGTAAAAAAAAGCCCTTTTAATGAACCTTTTTTTTTGGTTAATTCTCCATTAAGGGGGTGTGCCAGGAGGTGTGTCCTATGCCTACATACGTTTGCAAGTAGGTGTCCCTCATTCCCATCTCAAAATGTTGGGAGTTATGCATACCTCCCAACTTTTTGAAAAATCCAGAAATAGCAGGGAAAGAGATATCACCGCTCCAGGCAGGTCAATTTGGAATGATCCTCTCCTCTAGTTTGGAAGCCACAGGTGCTGGCAATGCATGTAGCAATGAACTTGAGAAAAATCCTGGACAGCCTCCGGCGGAGGCTCTTTACCACGTGATAAGCCGTGTCCAATCACGGCTGATCACGATGTCAACTGACAGACGCGAGTAGAGGAGATCTGATCGGCGGCTCTCCTGACAGGGGGGGTCTGCACTGATTGTTTATCAGTGCAGCCCCCCCTCAGATGCCCACACTTGACCACCAGGGATTCCACTAGGACCACCAGGGAAGTGGGCAACATGTGGATGGCCAGGTATGTACCCCCTGGCCATCCACATGTGCAAATGATGCCCAATCTGTGCCAGTCAGTGCCCACAAATGGGCACTGACTGGCACCATCATGTACCAATAAAAATCAGTGATGCCCAGCAATGCCACCCATCAGTGTCATCAGTGCCACCCATCATTGTCCAGCAGTGCCACCTATCAGTGCCCACCTATCAGTGCCCATCAGTGCCCATCCATGCCACCTATCCGTGCCACCCATAAGTACCCATCAGTGCCACCCATGAGTGCCCATCAGTGCCACCTATCAGTGCCCATCAGTGCCGCCTATCAGTGCCCATCATCAGTGGATGTCAGTGCCACCTCATCAGTACCACCTCATTGGTGCCACCTCATCGGTGCCCATCAGTGCCGCCTTATCAGTGCCCATCAGTGCAGCCATATCAGTGCCCGTCATTGAAGAAGAAAACGTACTTATTTACAAATAATTTTAACAGAAACAAAGAAAAACTTTTTTTTTTTTCAAAATTTTCGATCTTTTTTTATTTGTTGCGCAAAAAATAAAAATCGCAGAGGTAATCAAATACCACCAAAATAAAGCTCTATTTGTGGGAACAAAAATTGGTCTGGGCAGGAAGGTGTCTAAGTACCTGGTATTGAAGTGGTTAATCGTAGCTTATGATGAAGCACTGTTTGATAGTGTGAAACGCGCCAGCTCTTCTTTGATTCCTTTTGACAAATAAAGGCTATTTTTTGGAGTGCGGCTGTCCAGGATTTTTCTCAAGTTCATCCCAACTTTTTGAGATGGGAATGAGGGACACCTATCAGCAAAAGTATGCAGACATATGACACACCCCTTGCCACGCCCCCTTAAAGGGGAATTGTACAAAAAACAAGATTGGTTAAACCCACAAGTGCTTTTTTTACCACTACTATTCCTTTATATTGGCTTATGGAATTTACAAATGCAGCAATTTAGAAATCAGATGAAAGGTTTAGCGCTGGGAAACACTTTTTGATAGATAAAAAGTGCATTTTATATACAACTATATAGATCAGACCAAAATGAGGGACAAATGAGGAGGAATGAGGGACAGAGGGACATTGCTCCAAATCAGGGACAGTCCCTCGAAATCAGGGACAGTTGGGAGCTATGGTGTTAGAGCCAGGCGACAGGAAGTGAAAATCAAACCCCAATGGGAACACAGACAACAATAAAAAAAAAAAAAGAGGCTCAAATCTTCCACCAGCCCACCTAAGACCCCTTTCACACCGAGGGCGTTTTGCAGGCGCTATAGCGTTAGAAATAGCGCCTGCAATCCGCCCTCAAACTGCTGCACCATTGTCCGCAGTGTGAAAACCCGAGGGCTTTCACACTGCAGCGGTGCGCTGGCAGGGCGCCACAAAAAGTCCTGCCAGCAGCTTCTTTGGAGCGGTGAAGGAGCGGTGAACTCACCGCTCCTCCACCGCTCCTCCAGCGCTGCTCCCCATTGAAATCAATGGGGCAGCGCTGTAATACCGCCAGAAAATGCTGTTATTGCGCCGTTTTGCGGGGGGTTTTAACCCTTTCTCGGCCGCCAGCGGGGGGTAGCGGCCGAAATGTACCGCAAATCCGACGGTAAAACGCTGCTAAAAATAGCGGCGTTTTACCGCCGCCGCTATGGGCAGTGTGGTGTGAAAGGGGTCTAAAAGTGTTTTCATTGCTGCTGTGACCCGGTTGGACATACTTTCATTCATTTCCTGTTCTGGTGACACTGCTGGGGATTTAGACAGCAAGGAAAAGCTGACAACGCTTCCAACCCTTCCCGTACTCCCCAAAACTGATATGAAGTTTTGGATGGAATTACACTTAGAACTGAGAAAATGTTTCTTTTTTTTTTTCAAAAGTTTCTTTTTGGAAAAATAACACTTCTGTGATTTTCTGTAACATTCTTCCTACCGTTCTTACCGGAAGAAAACATGTAATATCCATCCTACAGTCTTCTGTGTAAAGAATGCAGGAGTGTCATCTTAGATAAGGACTCGGTACTCATCATTATTTCCACATTCAGACTGACTGCTGTAATAGAGCTTTATACTAGATGTTCACATTGTTAAAGCATCCTTGAAGTCACACAGAAATAGATATGCAGTAAGATGGATATTATACTAACAACCTCCATTTTCAGTGTTACCTCTCCTTTTACCAGTTACAGCAGATGTGCAGCAAGTTGAACGTCTTCACATTGTACTGCGGATCTGCTGCCTTCTTCTGGGTTCAGGGCATGCGTATGCCCGCGCCCCTCCCCCCCCCCCCAACTCATGCTTAGACATTGTGGGATTTTGTCAGCAGGTTCCGGCCAATGATTCGTAGCCGGTAGGACAGACCCAACCAAGACAGGGGCTTTTAGAGAGGACTGCTGGATGGCCTCTTGCCTACTGACTATGGACCCTGGCCTTTGAGGGGGCTCTATTCTTTGGGAGGTGTGTGTCGGGGGGGGACTATTGGAGTGGTTTTGCTTCGGATTCGGTGCCCATCAGTGCTGTCTATGAGTGCCCATCAGTGCCGCCTATGAGTGCCCATCAGTGACACCTATGAGTGCCCATCAGTGCTGCATACCAGTGCCACCTATCAGTGCCCATCATCAGTGGACGTCAGTGCCACCTCATCAGTACCACCTCATTGGTGCCACCTCATCGGTGCCCATCAGTGCTGCCTTATCAGTGCCCGTCAGTGCAGCCATATCAGTGCCCGTCATTGAAGAAGAAAACTTACTTATTTACAAATAATTTTAACAGAAACAAAAAAAAACTTTATTTTTTTCAAAATTTCCGATCTTTTTTTATTTGTTGCGCAAAAAATAAAAATCGCAGAGGTGATCAAATATCACCAAAATAAAGCTCTATTTGTGGGAACAAAATTATAAAAATTCTGTTTGGGTACAGTGTTGTATGACCGCGCAATTGTCATTCAAAGTGCGACAGCGCTGAAAGCTGAAAATTGGTCTGGGCAGGAAGGTGTCTAAGTGCCCGGTATTGAAGTGGTTAATCATAGCTTATGATTAAGCACTGTTTGATAGTGTGAAACGCGCCAGCTCTTCTTTGATTCCTATTTGACAAATAAAGGCTATTTTTTTGAGTGCGGCTGTCCAGGATTTTTCTCAAGTTCAGACTAATCATCTCGAAACAACTTGATGCTGGGGTCTCCTGCTATAATCTGTTTCCCCATTGTGTGTCTCCTAGGTGTGAATCTGCATTGTCAATTGCAGTGTCGGCTGGTAAGCAATATTTTGGTGGGGGGTAAAACAACCCCCCAGGAAGGCATCGATCCATGGCCTTACCTTCCAGTGAGGAGGTGGTGTTGGATCCGGGGTAGGGCTCCTTAAAGCGGCTGTCGCTGCCCCTCCGTCCTCTGCTCCTCGCACCAGCTTGCCAAACTGGGCCATTGCTTCTCCTCCCGGCCGAACAGGAAGTGAGTCCGGAGACCCGATTGGTCGGGAGTCCTAAGACTCCCTGGCCAAACGTGTCTCCGGACCCGCTTTCTGATTGGCCGGAAGGAGAAGCAGGAAGACATTAGGGAATATTAATTTGTCTAATGTCACACAACTGGGTGAGCCCACACGTTTTTGAAGCCAATTAGAGCTTCAGGCTCACGTATGTGCTTCTGAAAAAGAAAAACCCTGTTGAAATCCATACATCCGGTGCCCTGCATGGAGATTAGGGGCCGAGCGCATGGATTATGGGGGCAGAGCCCCTGCACCCCTAATGGAGCAGCCGCCACTGGTTAATTGAGTCGCCTATTGTTTCTGTCTGTCTGTTAGCATTGTGTCCACTTTACCTTGTTACCGAACCATTGTGGAATGTTTATGTGTTGGTGTTTTATGTTAGATGTACTTTTTAATGTACTGATTATATTACTGTTTACAGTTTGCATTGTTTAGGTTAATGTGATCAAGCTCTTACCTGATTTTGTGTGGTATACATTCTGTGTGAGTTTACTATAAAAACAGTTCCAGTTTGCACCTAAGCTAGCGTCATCTAGTTCTTGGGTGCGAAGCTCAGCTATAATACCTGGTTCCAGAGCTGAGGAAGCTGTATCTTGGTGGAAGCACCTAAACTGGGTGCTGGGTGGTCCGTCACAAGCCGGGATCTGCTGATTGGCTGAGCCCAGAGATCTGTGTTGACAATCTGTTTGTTTCTTTTGCCTGCAAAGCAAAGTCAAAAAATATTGTTTTTTTTCACAATTTTCATATTTTTTTGTTTATATGATAAACGCAGAGGTCAAATACCACCAAAAAAAAGTTAAATTTGTGTGAAAAAAAAGATATGAATTTAATTTGGGTACAGCGTTGCATGACCGTTGCTGCCTTCTTCCGGGTTCAGGGCATGCGCGTGGCTGCACCCCCACCCCCTGCTGGCTCCCGCTGTGATTAGACACAGCCAGATTTTGTCAGCAGGCCCCGGCCAATGATCCATGGTCAGGACCTGCTGATCGGCTGTGTCCAATCACAGCCCAGAGACCTTTGTTGACAAATAACAGATGTCTCTCTCTACAGAGGGTACAATCTCTCTGTTTCTCATCCCTGCAAAGCAAAGTAAAAAAATCTTTTTTTTTTTTCAACAATTTCTGTCTTTTTTCGTTTATATAATAAAAATAAAAAACCCAGTGGTGATCAAATATCACCAAAAGAAATCTCTATTTGTGTGAAAAAAATAATATACATTTTATTTGGGTACATCGTTGCATGACCGTGCGACCTACACAGGCACAACAATGTACCTGCACGTCGCTGCCTTCTTCTGGGTTCAGGGTGTGCGCAAAGGAATATAAAGTGATAAAAAAGTAAGACTTCAAATTGGGCTTTAAAGTGATTTAGTGAGTGCCTGACAGCGAGAACACACTCCAGAAAGGAGCGCCACAATTGACACCTGGCAGAATATACAATTTTAAAGAGAAATTATGACTTACTTGGGCCATTTTTTTCAGTTTACATATCTTACTAATGACACAGAACAACAAAGCTCTTAGCTTGTGTGATGGATTGAGACCTTGGATGGAGCCCTACAGACAGAAGAGAAGAAAGGGGGGTGATTCGCTGGTCTGACTCATTCCCTTGTGTGTGTAAAATTCATTTTGTGATGTTGAAACAAATGGCAGTAAGTAGAACCCTTAGACCAGCCTTTCTCAACAAGGATTCAATGGAACCCTCAGGTTCCTCTGGGGGTTGATAAGGGTTCCTGGAGCAACAAGCAATTACTGCCAATCAGATAAGTAACTGCTGACACCAATGATCTTTTCGCTATCTGTAAAAGGATGGGGACATTTTTCCTAATGACCACCAATGTAAAGAGCATTCTTCCCACTGATCACCAATGTAAGGAGCATTATTCTCACTGATCACCAATGTAAGGAACATTCTTCCCACTGATCAACAATGTAAGGAGCATTCTTCTCACTGACCACCAATGTAAGGAACATTCTTCCCACTGATCAACAATGTAAGGAGCATTCTTCCCAATGACCACCAATGTAAGGAACATTGTTCTCACTGACCATTAATGTAAGGAGCATTGTTCCCACTGACCACCAATGTAAGGAACATTCTTCCCACTGATCACCAATGTAAGGAGCATTTTTCTCACTGATCACAAATGTAAGGAGTATTGTTCCCACTGACCACCAATGTAAGGAGCATTATTCCCACTGATCACAAATGTAAGGAGTATTGTTCCCACTGACCACCAATGTAAGGTGCGTTCTTCCCTCTTCCCACTAATGTAAGGAGCATTCTTCCCACTGATCATCAATGTAAGGAGCATTGTTCCCACTGACCACCAATGTAAGGAGCATTCTTTCCACTTCCCACTAATGTAAGGAGCATTCTTCCCACTGATCAACAATGTAAGGAGTATGACTAGGGTATCTAAGAGCTAACCACCTTACTTACCAGTTACTCACTCATTGTAAACAATGCCACCCCCTTACTTATATAAGAACCACACAAAACATGGGGTGGGGTTAAATGGCCAAAATCGACCTTTTAATTAACAAAAATTGTTTTTCAATAACATAATAATAACTGACTTAATCCAGATACATTGATTTTGAGATCCTTGATGGTACCATATACCCCTAGCATTTTTTTGTGTCTGAGGAACCAGCTAGCTGAGTTGCAACCCCAGCCACAACCTACTGACTCAGGGCCTAACTGATCACCAATGTAAGGGACATTCTTCCCTCTGTTGTAAGGGACATTCTTCCCACTGACCACCAATGTAAGGGACATTCTTCCCACTGATCACCAATGTAAGGGACATTCTTCCCACTGATCTCCAATGTAAGGAGCATTCTTCCCACTGACCACAAATGTAAGGAGCATTCTTCCCACTTACCACCAATGTAAGGAGCATTCTTCCCACTGACCTCCAATGTAAGGAGCATTCTTCCCACTTCCCACTAATGTAAGGAACATTCTTCCCACTGATCACCAATGTAAGGAGTATGACTAGGGTATCTAAGAGCTAACCACCTTACTTACCAGTTACTCACTCATTGTAAACAATGCCACCCCCTTACTTATATAAGAACCACACAAAACATGGGGTGGGGTTAAATGGCAAAAATCGACCTTTTAATTAACAAAAAATGTATTTCAATAACATAATAATAACTGACTTAATCCAGATACATTGATTTTGAGATCCTTGACGGTACCATATACCCCTAGCATTTTTTTGTGCCTGAGGAACCAGCTAGCTGAGTTGCAACCCCAGCCACAACCTACTGACTCATAGCCTAACTGATCACCAATGTAAGGGACATTCTTCCCACTGATCACCAATATAAGGAACATTATTCCCACTGTTGTAAGGAGCATTCTTCCCACTGACCACCAATGTAAGGAGCATTCTTCCCACTGATCACCAATGTAAGGAACATTCTTCCCACTGATCACCAATGTAAGGGACATTCTTCTCACTGACCACCAATGTAAGGAGCATTCTTCCCACTGACCACCAATGTAAGGAGCATTCTTCCCACTGATCACCAATGTAAGGGACATTCTTCCCACTGACCACCAATGTAAGGAGCATTCTTCCCACTGATCACCAATGTAAGGGACATTTTTCCCACTGACCATCAATGATTATCACACTAACATATGTAGATAAAATAATTATTAGCAGAGTTTCCCAGAGATCAGAACGTTATTTCAAGTGTTCCTCTATGTTGAAAAGTTTTAGAAAGACTACCTTAGACTATTTCAGTGTCTCCTGCATTTCTCTGCAGAGGTGGACTGGGATGGAAAGAGACTGTACTCTGTGACAACCAGGGCCCCATTGCATTAAATATTGCTGCTTCTGTACAAATGCATTCAGCAGGGGGGGGGGGGGGGGGGACACAAGGATGACCTCTTCTATATGCTGCTGCTCCTTAATTGCCCAATCACACACTGAGGCATGCCCTGGGCCAGGCAGCATTGCTTACCTGTAGTGGAGGTCACAGACCTCATTACAAGGTTAGCTAAACACCATAACAAATACCTAAGCAGTGAAAAAGGGCTCCACCTATTTTTTATAAAGTGTTTTTAGCCGGTTGCCTGAGGGGTTTGCAGATTATTATGAAAAGTCTTTGTGGTCTGATTGAGCTATTTACGGCAGGACTCTGCAAGTCCCAGCATCCTGTGTGGACCCCCTTTAAGACCACTGTACACGTGGAGGTTTTTCTTCTTTTTAAGTACTGCTGTGTATCAACCCACATTCCGCTTGCTTCTCCACAGGTGCGGAGAAAGCTAAAAAGAAAAAAAAATAGAGCAAGAGAGCAAAGAAAAAATCAATATTAAAGAAAAATCAATTTAAATAAAAGAGAAGAAGAAGAAAAAACTTCAAGAAAACTTAAAGAGAGAGTATAAATCAGGGGTGGAGGATATTGCACGGCCGGAGCCGGTCGCCCCCCCTCCCTGTGCTTGGAGAAGTCAAGGGCGGCAATGAAGAAGCTTTGATGGTCTGTGAACAGCCCACAGACACCACGGCTGGCTGATTTATGCTGCCTTTTAAATTCAATTTGTGTGTCTCGGATTGTTATTTAACCAGTTTCTCTCCAATGGATTCAGGCTCGTCCTGAACAGATCCAGCTTGGGGAGAGAGGGGAGCCGCAGAGTGTCGGGAAAAATCAATAAAGTGAACTCAGTGGACAAAGCCTGGCCTCTGGGGTGTAATAGGGCTGGAAGAAAGGATGCCGTTGTGCGTGTAGCACCCTGGTGATTAGGCAGGGTTGCTAGTAAATTTAGTTTGCCAGGTGGTAGTTGCCCTGGTTAATTGTTAGTAGATCCACTGATTCCTCTCTAGTTCTGGGCTTGCTGCACCTTCTCTCTTCTGTTGCTAGGTGGCGTTATGCTGGTGACATTAGATAAACAAGGGCTTAGCAAGGTCAGGTTATGCATGGATGGGGTGTCTCAGCCAATTGACGGGGGTCTCTTTAGCCCCTTGGCCTGCTGGGAGAGCCTATTTATTTGGGCAGAGTCAGGTGATCGGGGTTCTGTGCCACCTGGACAGCTGTCTGGGTGGACGGGTGTTATGCTGCTAGGCTGGAGGCCTGAGGCCTATCCTGGGGACATCTGGCTGCTAGGCTGTCTGAGGGCCTATCCAGAAGCAGGAGAAGCAGCGCAGGGTTGGGACTGCAGTATTGGAGTCCAACCGAGAGTAACGGTTCAGCCGGACGGGGAACCAGTTGTGGTCGGAGGTAGAAGGGAAGCTGTCGCCACTAAGGGACCATCCACCTTGTTACCGGAGACCAGTAAGTTGGAGCCAGTACCAGAGCAATCTTCTTACCAGCCTGGGACGGTGAAGAAGTGGGAAAACTTCAGTAAGTGCCAAGCCAGGGATCCAGCGGTACAGCAGAGGTGACCCTTGAGGAGCATCAGTGAGTGCCAAGCCAGGGACCTAGCGGGTCAGCAGGGGTGACGCTTGAGGAGTATCTGTGAGTACCAAGCCAGGGACCCAGCAGGGAAGCAGGGGTAATGGTTGAGGAAGATACCGAGTTATAGAAGTGGAGGAGCTCCGGGGATCCAGTGGCTATTGGGTCTGAGAGTCTAGTGAGAGACTGGGAGTTCAGTGAGTGAAGACCTACAGTGAGAGACTGTAGTCTGCGAGGAGAACTATCTGTGGTACCAATAGTTAAATACAACTATTGTTAGTGACTGTTACACGATTTGTTGCCATAGTCCTACCTTTACGGAAGTGGTATCTGGCCGGAGGCCTTCCCCTGTATAGCTGTCTACCTATAGAGGTCTCAGAGTCTGCCTATTAACTTTGCATCTACTTAAGGATGTCCTGGCCCTAACCCTCTCTCCCACAGTTCTGTTAATAGATCTCTTTTGCATTCAAAAAGTGTCTGCCGCCCATCACTCCATCTTGCATTACACCTACCATGCCTTGTAACCCACTCTACAGAGACGGACGTCAGCTTCCCCTAACTCTGGCGATCACCCTTAGGCCTTTTGAAGTGCCTGGGACCTTGCTACATGAGGATGGGCCGTGAGGGAGAGTACTGATCCAGGATCTTCTGGCTCCTGAAAAACTCTATAATCACTACACCTGACAAAGGCTATGTGAGACAAAACATGTAGGACGGGGCAAAGCGATGTAGCCTCATCGTGAGCAGTCTGTGGTGCGCAATTTGGGAAGGACTAAGGAGTTGATTTACTAAAGGCGAAAAGACTGTGCACTTTGCAAAGTCCAATTGCACTCTGTAAGAGCAGTTGCGCCAGAGCTTAGCAAATGAGCAGAAGCTCTGCTGACTTCCATCATCCAATAATGTGCAAGCAAAAATGCTGTTTTTTCTTATTTTCCTTGCATGTGGTCGGGAGTTCTTTGCAAAGTGAAGCTTTACCTCATTTACTAATGTAGGGGACTGCTGAGAATTACCTGCTCATCTGCACAGCCATGACCAAGTGAACCTTCCAACCCACCTGACACTCTGGGTTCAGACATCCTTGTAGCACTGACAACTCAGTATAATTAGGTTGTGAAGTATTTTACTTGAACCAAATGAGGGAAAGTTACTTCAAAGAGAGAGGTAATACATCTGAACTGAGATAACACTAACTCCCTACATGTTCGAGTGTCGATGAACGTCCCCTGACTACTATCCTGTGGATTGTTTTGGCTGTTGATCCGATCGGGTAATATCGGTCCGGAACCATTGATTTTGAGTCATCATCCTATGTGGATTGGAGTTTCCTGCTTCCGTAATACCAACCAGTTGGGCACTGCCTATCATCTGATACTCTACACTACTAGCCTGTATGACACATGACATGGTAAAAATCTGACTGTCTGTAGAGCAAGCAGCCAATTTTTCC
The DNA here is from genome assembly GCA_028564925.1 of Lithobates sylvaticus. NCBI lineage: Eukaryota > Metazoa > Chordata > Amphibia > Anura > Ranidae > Lithobates > Lithobates sylvaticus. The sequence goes on from CM053031.1 coordinate 24,966,008, forward strand.
TGTTTCTAATATAAATACCCATTTCCATCTTAATGATATAATGCCTTACCTTTAGATCTTCCATTACCTCCCAAACCCCTTCATCCATGCATTCATCCTTATCTCAGCATAGGATCCACACATCACCTTTCCAGCCTAGCTCTAAGTCCCATATAAGAGCCATCACAAGTAAGTATTCTTACAGCCTCATCTCAGCATGGTCAGTCAGCATCACTGCCCCTGTCCCAGCTCAGCGAACTCCTTTATTTCGAATCCATTCAAAAGCCACACCCTCAAAGGTTTGCCTCCAACAGCTAAACCCCTCCCACAGAAGGTTGTGACCTCATCTCATTCACACAGGATGTGAATGACCATATAAGGACATACAATACAAATTCAATACAACACAGGGACAATTGTTTTCCTTCAAAAGAACCAATGACACACATGTATACATTCAAAAAGACTAAAGCAGTGATGTCCAAATCGTCTAACTGCTTTCAATGATAACGAACGATATAAAGCCATGGCTCAGTGGGCCATAATATTTATATCGTTATGCTATAGTTCCAATGTACACAGAGATGTTTGCTTGAAGTCATTAATGCAGTCACCGGGAAGTGGCCAGTCTCCCGGTGAGGCACAAATGAACTTCCTTAAACCAGCAAACACGTCTGTAGTGTCCACAGGAAGATTTCCACAGCCAATGGTTTTCCGCCAACGTCTTTATGTGCGAATACGCTCACATGAACGCATTACAGCAAAACCGACACTGGGGGCATCTGACAACATACATTAATAAAATTTTCCACAACACACACTACCGTACGGTATATGCGTCTACCTGTTGCGGTAAGAGTACCCACCCTCTTATTTAGTCCATGCTTGTTTCTTTGTTTGATTACATCTTGAATACATGTCCTGAGCTCCAGTTTGGGACTGAAGAAAGAGTTATTTTGGACATTATATGTGGACTCTGGCCATGTGATCAGCGTTCATTGCTGTTCTACACGTCACATGGGTTGTTTCACATTATTTGATAGTATTTACTGAAGCCTTGTTCAGAGGTCTTATTTCAGCGCTACACTATTTTGTTTACATGTTAAGGGGTTTGAATACTTTTTCAAGGCACTGTATAAATTATACAGGGTTAGATTTTAGCGAAGAGCATTGACTTTTTTAATAAAGAAGCTTTGATGGTCTGTGAATAGCCCACAGACACCAATGCCGGCTGATTTATACTGTCCCTTTTAAATTCAATTTGTGAGCCTCGAATTGTTATTTAACCAGTTTCTCTCCAATCGATTCAGGCTCGTCCAGCTTGGAGAGAGAGGAGCCGGCAAGTGTCGGGAAAAATCAACAAAGTAAACTCGGTGGACAAAGCCTGGCCTCGGGGTGTGATTGGGCTGGAAGAAAGGATGGCGTTGTACGGGTGGGCCGGGAGAGGGATGGCAGCCGGGGATTGCTGAGCCAGGATCTTCTGCTTATAAATTTATCAAACTTGTCCAACGCTCCCATCGCATTTAGTACAGATTACTTTGAAATGATGCCATCCTTAATATTAAATAGGCATTTTTTTTTACGATATATGCTTTCTCCTGTGTTTTCTTTCAATTCTAAGGAAACAGATAAAAAGCTGAACGTACATTTTTGTTGTGGATGAGACATTAAATAGCAGATGAGACAAATAACATAATGACTGTTGCCTACATAGTTACACAGTTAAAGCGGAACTCAACTGTATCTGAGCACCGCAAACTGAAAATGCTATTTAACCATTTGCCGCCCATTTACAGTAAATATGCTGCAAGCGGGTGGCAGGTACAGGCACAGTCACTTATATGTACATGACTGCAGTGGCTGTGCGTCCATAAGGTGCGCCGCCCCCTCTCTCCTGCCACCCCCTCTAGCACCAATAGATAGATTCATGCATTGCATGAATCTATCTATGGCCGCCGCTTCCACCCCCTATTCAGGCGCCCGGCCACTTTTTGGGCGCCAGGCGCCTGAATTACAGCGACGGGGGTGTGTGTTTTTGAAGCACCTGATTAAAGCCATAAGCTCTAATAGGCGTCAAAAAAGGTGACCTGCGAGCGCCATGCTCAGCTGTGTTAGAAAAGCAAATGAATATTCGCTTTCCTGACAGTAAACCGACTCTCCACCAATCAGGTGCTTGGATCTGTTACCCGTCACCTGATTGGCTGTAACGTCAGGCGCTGTGATTGGACGCCTATCAGGAAATTCCGGCCGTGTGTACGCAGCAATAGTTTACGCTAATCAGTAATCAGAGTTAATTAACTCTCCTTCTCTCATTAACCATTATTTTTTTTGTTTGATTCAATTTTTTTAACTGATAATATTTAAACTTTTTTTTGTTTTGCTTGTTAATATTTTTACACATTAAACATATATTTACAAATTTCCCATAAAAAAAGTGCAAAATTAAAAAACAAAACACTTGATTTCATTTGTGAATAACTTTGCAATGCTTTCTACCATTATCATAATTTTAGTGTAACAAGTTAAACAGAAAAAATTACAGAATAAAATACACACATTTTATTTGCAGTAATATTGTTTATTTCCAAACTAACACTGCTCAAAGAAAAAAGAAAAAGTGTGTTTTGTTTCAGTTTTGTTCTGTTTTATTATCTAAGAATTGCAGTAAAAAAAATTATAGTTGCAAGACAATATCATAAAGAGAAAGCCTTGTTTGTCCTTAAAAACAAATATATGCATTACCTTGTTATCTTTAGTAATGACAAGGTTTTTGCCAAATAAACAGGTCCATAGCAAAAATGTAAAATTGCTCGGGTTCATAGGAGAAAAACAAGTGTAATAGGCAAAGTGGTTAATTAATTAATTTTAATTTTCAAGTTTTCTGATGTAAATGGAAGATAATTGAAACATGTTTTTCACCAATAAAATTATTCACCTACTTTTTTATACTTTTTGTTTCAATGTTTTTATTAAGGTTTTCCATTATATGAATGAATGAATGACTTGTATAGCGCTACCTATGCGAACTGAATCACCTCAGGGTGCTTTTTGCCACTCGTGTCCATCTGTGGTATAGCACGGTCCTTGCCCTGTGGGTTCCCGACATGCTTACAAACACATACACATACACATACAACATACACATATTTGGCCAATTTTTATCAACAGGATCTAATTAACCTACTAGCATGTCTTTGGAGCGTGGGAGGAAACTGGAGTACCCGGAGGAAACCCACGAAGGACAGGGAGAACATGCAAACTCCAGGCAGAAGGTGTCGTGGTTGGGATTTGAACCAGTGACCCTATTGCTGCTAGGTGAAAGTGCTACCCACTACATCACTGTGCTGCCCTTTTATACATGAAAAGAAACAGATAGCAATTTGCATTTGTATAGTCATAATACATATGAAGTACAGCCAGAATAATGATAATAACGATAATAACTGTAGCAACAACTAATTAAACTAAATAATACATATAACCAGAAAAACCCATTCGGGTCGAGTCCATAGGGTAATAATGGTGAGACAGATGAGGGACTCTATGAGGAGTTTGTAGAGAAACCCGGCTCGTCACCAAGGCACCCAAACACCCCTATTGGGAACAAACTGTGAGTGGGTGGGGGCGCTTACAACCTGTCCTTAGCATGTTATCCTACCGGTTCTCCGAGTGATACATTTGGGGCACTCAAAGTCTCGGGAAGTGCATGAACATCAAATCCATCATCAAGAATGGGTTTCAAGGAAGAAGCTCAACATATTAGTTTAAATGATGTGTATTCTGGTTGGTTTAGCTCAAGAATCAATTAGGGAACCTTAGTTTCTGTTCTGGGGAGGGAAGGGTATGGGAAGAGTGGGGTACAGGGAATTAAGTGTATGTGTGAATGAATGAATGAATGAAAGACTTGTATAGCGCTGCAACTGCGAACTGAATTGCCTCGAGGCTCTTGTTCTCTGTGTGAAGTTTGTTCTCCGGGTTAGTTATCAGACACTGTGTAGGTGCCCCCAGGTCAAGCTATGGTGTTACGTTTGATAGATCGTGGATTCTGTGAAATTAATCCAGGAGGCCCATGTTTTGTGGAATTTCATTGTGGTCTCTCTCGCCTGTTGGATTAGGTCTTCCATTCCGGCGATCCTCCCTACACGTTGAAAAGCCATTCTGAGATACTAGGGGGGGAGCTAGCCTTCCAATGTAAGGGTATACACAGTTTAGCTGCGTTGATGAGGTGTTGGTGAGGTGTAGGGTGAGAGATCGCTTGTAGGCCGATTGGGGTAAGGATGTGTGGTGAAGTAAATATTGAGCCAGTGTGAAATCTGGGGTGTAGGTCGTTATCTGAGAAATCATGCCGTAAACTTCTTTCCAGTAGGGTTGTATCAGTGGCAGTGGCGGCCCGTCCATAGGGGGCGCCCGGGCGCCGCCCCCCCCCCTCCTTGCAGTTAAAAAAAATAAAAATAAAAATAAAAAAAAAAAAGTTCAAAAAAAAAAAAAAAACATTTATTTAAACATGTCCCTTTAAGGGCGCCTTGCACAGTGCACTGCAGTATGCACCGCTCTATCACCAATAGATAGATTCATGCATTGCATGAATCTATCTATTGTCACCTCTGCCGCCCCCTATTCAGGTGTCCGGCCCCTGATCGGGCGCCGGGCATCTGAATTACAGTGGGGGGGGGTGTTGCGGGAAGCGCCCCTATTAGAGCTGTAAGCTCTAATAGGGGACCCTATTAGAGCGGTGTGCTCTAATAGGCTTCCCTAAGTGTAAACAGCGGGCGCACGGCTGTGCGTTCGCTGATTACACAGTATTGTGTTAGGGAAGCGAATACATCGCTTCCCTAACACAGACCCGCCTCTCAGCCAATCAGGTTGCCAGGTCTATTACCTGTCACCTGATTGGCTGAAGTCACAGGCGCTGTGATTGGACGCTAGGCGTCCAATCACCTAGCGTCCAATCACAGCAGAAGAAGACAGGAGGAGCGCGGGAGAAGACATCCGACGGAGACATCCGACGGAGACACCGCTCGTCGCCTGACGCCGTCACCAGCTGCACACCGGGACAAGGTAAGTGCAGAGGGCAGGCAGGGGGCACAGTGGCAGCACTTAAGGGGCACAGTGGCAGAACTTGGGGCACAATGGCAGCACTTAAGGGGCACAATGGCAGAACTTAAGGGGCACAATGGCAGAACTTGGGGCACAATGGCAGAACTTGGGCACAATGGCAGAACTTGGGGCACAATGGCAGCACTTGGGGCACAATGGCAGCACTTGGGGCACAATGGCAGCACTTGGGGCACAATGGCAGAACTTGGGGCACAATGGCAGAACTTGGGGCACAGTGGCAGAACTTGGGGCACAGTGGCAGAACTTGGGGCACAGTGGCAGAACTTGGGGCACAATGGCAGAACTTGGGGCACAGTGGCAGAACTTGGGGCACAGTGGCAGCACTTGGGGCACAGTGGCAGCGTTTGATGGGCACAGTGGCAGCGTTTGATGGGCACAGTGGCAGCGTTTGATGGGCACAGTGGCAGTGTTTGATGGGCACAGTGGCAGCGTTTGATGGGCACAGTGGCAGCGTTTGATGGGCACAGTGGCAGCGTTTAATGGGCACAGTGGCAGCGTTTGATGGGCACAGTGGCAGCGTTTGATGGCACAGTGAGGCTGTTTGTTTGCGCCCCCCCAAAAATTTTGAGCACCAGCCGCCACTGATCAGTGGGCAGTCCCTCCATATGTGGAGCAGAGAACCACAGGCTGTGTTGCATCTCCAACATAGCGGAGAGACACTGGAATGGTATTTATGGATTCTATCTGCGATCCTGTACCACCTTGAGTAGATTTTGAATCCGTTTTCCTGTGTGAACACGTTTGTGGACCCTTTGGCTCCATGCACACTGAAGCTCATAAACTGCAGTTTATTGGAGTTTGGGCGTTTTTTTTAAAAGCCCATAAACTCAACTCTATGTTAGCCTATGTGTCCATGCACACATGGACGTTTTTTAGCTTTAATGAGCAGTGGAGTTTATGGGCTTTTTTCTGAACGCCAGAAATTCGCGTTCAAATTGCAGTTTTTCACCGCCAGAAAAAGCCAAACGCTGATAAACGCTGATAAACGCTCATGAACGCGTGTTAATTAGCGTTCAGCGTTTTATTTTTTCAATGCATTGAGGGAGTTTGGAATACATTGTGGGATTTTTGGAGTTCCTCTGTGTATTTTTATTAAAAACGCCCATAAACGCTAACGCTATAAAACGCTCATAAACGCTAGTACAAAATGCTGTTAAAAGCAAATTTTTCAACCAGCTTTTTCTGCCAGCAATCTGGCGTCCAGAAAAAGCTTTTTTTTGAGCTTCAGTGTGCATGGAGCCTTTGTGTAAATGGGTGTGTATTTGCTCCCAGTCCTCCTTTGAGATATCTATCGCGAGTTCCCTTTCCCATTGTTGATTGGTTGCGTTGTCTTTGGGATTGCTATCTGCGCATAGTAGATAATACATATCTGATATCAAGTGTCTTTGGGGTTCTGATCTGGTGCAGATTGCTTCAAAGGGAGTGCGGTCTCTGTAACAGTTGGAGAGTGGTTTGGAGCTATTTAAAGTGGTGTTTCCCCCCCCAAAAAAAAGATGATTAAAATTCATAAAAAAAATAAAAATAAACATTTGGAAAAAAAAATTGAACTCACCTCTAAATGCCTGTTGCTAGGGGGTCCCTCGTAGTCTGCCTCCTTCAGTGCCCAGGCTAAGTGACATCACTTCCCCTCGGCGCAGGAAGGGCTCAGCTCTGCCCCCTCCCTCCTGTCAGTCATCTTGGACATGTGACAGGTCCCAGATGACTGTGCGGCCAATCACGGCGCTCGCATATGCGCAGTGGGTGCCCGGCGGTGAAGCCAAAGCCGGGTGCCCACAGTAAGAATGCCAGCGCCGCCGAGCGGAGCGGGGAAGGAGCGGGGCTTCATTCCCTTGCATCGCTGGACCGTGGGACAGGTAAGTGTCCGATTATTAAAAGTCAGCAGCTGCAGTGAGACAGTTAGACAGTTTAAGAAGTGTCTAATCTGCAGGGGTTAATTTATTTTTACTACTCAAATCAAACACACCCATCCGTGTCTCTATGCTTTATTTTGTTGAGAAATCACTTTGAACCCCCCCTAGCATTTCTAGCTGTGGTCATCTTGAGTAAGGGCAGATGATTCATGTAGCATTTACTTCCTGGAATCCATCTGCCCTCAGCTCAGGCATGCAGACAGGAGGGTGTGCTTAGCTGAGAAAGCCCCCTGGGATGTATGACATCATTTTAGCCTAGGCCAGAAACCAGGAAGCAATCGAAGAAATGTAAAAAAAAAAAAAAAGTTTAAAATAAGTAAATATAATATACCTTCCTATCGATTTACTAATGATATCAGCATAAGCACTAACCAATGAGTGCCAGTCATGGTGAGCAAAATGCTCCAGCGCTGTTTGGTAACCACTTGCAGAATGCCCGCCCACAATACACTATGGACGGGCAGCCCGTAGAGTCAAAGCGAGGTACCCGGAATTCACTGCCTGCTTCTGGCTTTAAGGCGTGCTCATGCTCGCCCCTCTGCCAGCACCTGCTGTGATTGTACACAGCGGGAGTCTGCCAGCAAGTCCCAGCCAATGATTTGCGTGCGGGACCTGCTGACCAGAGCTCTGTGTTGACAATTTAGTTGACTAAAATGTACTGGAGATTTTAGTCGACTAAATACGACTAAAATGAAAACAATTGCAGAAGACTAAAATGGGAATAAAACTAAAATGGCATTTTAGTCAAAAGACTAAAGCTCTGTACACACTCAGATTTTCCGAAGGGAAATGTTGGATGTCAGGCTGTTGGCAGACAATCCGACCGTGTGTATGCTCCATTGAACAATTGTTCTTGGACTTTCCACCAATAAATGTTGGCTAGCATTTTTTCTCATTTTCTGCCAACAAATGTGTGTTGTCGGATTTTCCGATCGGGTATACACAAGTCCGTAGTACAAATACGCATGCTCGGAAGCAGAAGCGGTTGGTCTTGTAAAGTAGCGTTCGTAATGGAGAATTAACATTCGTGACGCGGCAAATTATGAAATTTCCAAATGCAGCGCACAATTCTCTTCTTCTTTAACCGCTTCCCGACCGGCCACTGCATATATACGTCAGCAGAATGGCACGGGCAGTACCTGTACGTGATCGTGCATTTGCCTGCCCGTGGGTCGGGAGCGGACCGCGGGACCAGCGGACCCGATCGCCGCTGGTGTCCCGCGATCGGGTTACGGAGCTGAAGAACGGGGAGAGGTATGTGTAAACAAACCTCTCCCCGCGCTTCCTACTCTGCCTGTCATTGATTGGCTGTTCCCGGTCATCGGGAAAGCCGATCAATGACGTCAGACGTCAGCCCCGCCCCCTAATGTAAAAAAAAAACACATACGTCACAGCCCATAACCCCTCCCCTCCCCCTAGTGGTTAACCCCTTCACTACAACTGTCATTTATACAGGAATTAATGCATTTAAATAGCATTGATTGCTGTATAAATGACAATGGTCCCAAAAATGTGTCAAAAATGTCCGATGTGTCCGCCATAATGTCGCAGTCACAATAAAAATCACTGATCGCCGCCATTACTAGTAAAAAAAAAAATATTAATAAAAATGCTATAAAACTATCCCCTATTTTGTAACTGCTATAACTTTTGCGCGAACCAATCAATAATCGCTAATTGCGATTTTTTTTACCAAAAATATGTAGAAGAATATGTATCGGCCTAAACTGAGGAAAAAAAAATGTTTTTTTTATATATTTTTTGGGGATATTTATTATAGCAAAAAGCAAAAAATATTGCATTGTTTTCAAAATTGTCGCTCTATTTTTGTTTATAGCGCAAAAAATAAAAACCGCAGGGGCGATCAAATACCACCAAAAGAAAGCTCTATTTGTGGAAAAAAAAGGACGCCAATTTAGTTTTGGAGCCACGTCGCACGACCGCGCAATTGTCAGTTAAAGCGACGCAGTGCCGAATCGCAAAAAGGGGCCTGGTCCTTTGGCTGCCAATTGGTCCGGGGCTGAAGTGGTTAATGGGATAATAATGAAACTGCTTTGCTGGTGATACTGATGGAGTTATTATGAATTTTCAAAGGCTTTTTTTTTTTTTTTTCTAGTGATATCAAGAATAATATTATTATGTTTTTTTTTTTAATTTGTGCAAGTTACCACAACACCATTATCCCGTAGTTTTTAAGATCAAAGATACAACTATGTTGGTGTCCCTTGTTAATTTTACATTGTATTTTTTAAAATGTAACTGCCGACTCCCAAACTGTCATTTGAAGTAAAACACATAGCCAAGTATTATTCTACACAATTTTTTTATTGTGCATTAAAAAAATAAAACAAATAAAATTAAACATGCTATCTGCCAATAGAACTTAACCAAAAAGTGCATTCTATGCATCCAAAAAATATAGAAAATATAACAAATCATTATTCAACCAAAAAAATAATGTCAAAGCAATAACTCCAAGGCCAATAATAAATAACATGTTATCTCCTCCGATTCCACAACATGGCTGGTTGACGAACGGCCGTTCAGAAGCCGTTGGCAGTTTAACCACATTAATTCAATTCTCATAATCTTTTTCAGCCTTTCAGAAAAAAACTGAAAAGCACGAACTGAAAAGCGCTAAATGAAAAACGCGAAAAGAAAAGCGCGAATCAACACTCACCAAACTTCTACTAAAACAAAATTATCAGAATGAGCCCAAAGGGTGGCGCTAAAGAGCTGAAAAACCACATAGTAGGTCTAGTAGATCACTACGTTTTTGTAATTGTTGGCCAACATTTGTGTGACCGTGTGTATGCATGACAAGTTTGAGCCAACACCCTTCGGACAAAATCCCACAGTTTTGTTGTCGGAAAGTCTGATTGTGTGTACGAGGCATTAGTCCAAGACTGGTTCAAAATTTGCTGCCAAACTTAACACTGGTCCAAACACAAAGCCATTTATTGTGATGTATGTGTACGAGGAGCAGGAGAGAAGGGCTGATTGCAGGAAGGAACCAGGCAAGTTGTTTTGGGTGGTACTGACCAAGTTGGGTTCATTTTCAGTGATGTACTATTGTCAGCGGGGCCTGGTGTATTCCTGCACCAGGGTCCAGTTGGTCAAATTACTATTTCACTCTTGGCATGAGAAAAATGAAAGAGTTAATGAAATGGTAGACTGGAGGAGGTGGCAGTTGGGGGCTGAATTTGCTGTTACGGTTACGGAGTAATTGAATGCATGTTCTACAGCTCCAGTGTATCATCTTTATGGAAATTTGACATTTCAGAAACTCAGTACAAAAGGCTAGTCGTGTTCTGTTTGGGAGGGGGTTAAGGAATTAACGCCTTTCTCTCCCTCATGAAGACTGTATCCTGACCAGAATTTATATATAAATTCTCCATCACGGCGGCTGCAAACAGACAATCTGACCCTCCAGCAAGATAAACGACGCAATTCATATACAACACGGAGAGCATGAAGATCTGAGACTCAACATTAAAGGGACCACAAAAGGCCAGGGAATGGTGGGTGGAGGAAATAAAGGCTTCCCACAAATGGCGACGGAAAGCAAACAAAAGCATAAATGGTGAATAAACTTAATTTATAATTCCTTCCTCTGAAGCCTAATTGTGCTGCTCCTATACAAACAGAGCTGACATTCAGATACAATATTAGGCTTAGATCTTGGTGGTGACACTGTAAGGAGGGCTTCTGTGACCGCGTGTCCGCCATTAATACACTTGCACAACGCAGATATTTATGTGGCTCTTTTATGTTAATAAAGTTCTACACTGACCCTAAACCTGAATCAAGGATGCAGGTAAGGAGTATGGCAATCCTTGCGTTTTTTCATATGTGTACTTTAAAAGGACAACTTCACCCTCAAGGAAGTTGACCTTTGATATGGCCTCGCCCAAACCCTGAGTGCCAGCAGCCTGGTTTTATACATAAAATATACTTGGCAGTGTAAAGGTCTCCTTTTTCAGCCGCAATTTCGCAATCTTATTTGCAAGATAGACCCAGCCAGCCCCTCTTCAGCATTTGGGCCATGACACTGATCATTCCTATGGGTGAGCCATACTCCGAATAGCCACTATTATTACATCTACCAACATGGAGGAATGAAGCTCCAGCACCGAGGCACTGGCAGAAGGGAAGCTAGCCAGGTTCATATCGGAGATAAGATATGGATTGACTTCAGTACAACCAGCCTGACCAGAGATGGATATAATCTCAACCGGTCCCTGATGAACCAGCCAAGAGTCGATCCATATATGGCCAGCTTAACCACTTCAGCCCCGGACCAATTGGCAGCCAAAGGAACGGGGCCCCTTTTTGCGATTCGGCACTGCGTCGCTTTAACTGACAATTGCACAGTCGTGCGACGTGGCTCCAAAACAAAATTGGCGTCCTTTTTTACCCACAAATAGAGCTTTCTTTGGGTGGTATTTGATCGCCCCTGCGTTTTTTATTTTATGCGCTATAAACAAAAATAGAGCGACAATAATGATAACAATGCAATATTTTTTGCTTTTTGCTATAATAAATATCCCCAAAAAATATATAAAAAAACTTTTTTTTTCTCAGTTTAGGCCGATACGTATTCTTCTACATATTTTTGGTAAAAAAAAAATTGCAATTAGCGATTATTGATTGGTTTGCGCAAAAGTTATAGCGTTTACAAAATAGGGGATAGTTTTATAGCATTTTTATTAATATTTTTTTTTTTTTACTAGTAATGGCGGCGATCAGCGATTTTTTATTGTGACTGCGACATTATGGCGGACACATCGGACATTTTTGACACATTTTTGGGACCATTGTCATTTATACAGCAATCAATGCTATTTAAATGCATTGATTCCTGTATAAATGACAGTTGTAGTGAAAGAGTTAACCACTAGGGGGAGGGGTTATGGGCTGTGACGTGTGTGTGTGTGTTTTTTTACATTAGGGGGCGGGGCTGACGTCTGACGTCATTGATCGGCTTTCCCGATGACCGGGAACAGCCAATCAGTGACAGGCAGTGTAGGAAGCGCGGGGAGAGGTTTGTTTACACATACCTCTCCCCGTTCTTCAGCTCCGTGACCCCGATCGCGGGACACCAGCGGCGATCAGGTCCGCTGGTCCCGCGGCCGGGGTCACGGAGCTCCCGACCGGGTCGCGAGCGCGCCGCTGGCGGCGCGCGCGCGCGACCCACGGGCAGGCAATTAAAGGGCCACGTACAGGTACGTGATTTTGCCTGCCCGTGCCATTTTGCCGCAGTATATCTGCGTGAGGCGGTCGGGAAGCGGTGAAGGCATACTTTGCCTTTTTGTTATGATACATGTACTTTAAAGCACTGACCATCAACCCTATCCTCAGTGCCCACCAACAGACCAGGTTTTATGTATAACCTTGGGAAGATGCAGACTAGAAAACTGCAATCACTGAGCAGCAAATGATATCACCTGTGATGTATTTCAGTTATCTTGCAAACCTGGCCTGTTAGTGGGCCCTGAGGACAGGGTTGATGACCACTGCTTTAAAGGACTTTTGATAAGACTCTCTCTAACCCCTAAATGCCAGCAGCCTGGTTTTATACATAAAGTATACCTGGCAGTGTGGAGGTCTCTTTTTTTTAAGCTGCAGACCTGCAATCTTATTCGCAACATGGACCCACCCAGCACTCAGTTCTTCAGCCAGTTCATCATACCTATGATGCCGCGTACACACGAGCGGATTTTCCGTCTCTTGGATGATTTTTCCAATGGAATTCCGCTCAAGCTTGGCTTGCATACACAGTCACACAAAAGTTTGCTGAAATTTCGACCGTCAAGAACGCGGTGACGTACAACACTACGACGAACCGAGAAAATTATGTTCAATGCTTCCGAGCATGCGTCAAATTGTTTCCGAGAATGCGTAGGAACTTTGCGCGTCGGAAATGGTACAGACGATTCGAATTTCCGATCAAAACTTTTTCCGAACGAAAAATTGAGAACCTGCTCTCAATCTTTTGCTGGCTGGAATTCCACCAGCAAAAGTCCGATGGAGCATACACGGTTGCATTTTCCCACCAAAAGCTCTCATCGGACTTTTGCTGGCGGAATTTCCGTTCGTGTGTCGCCAGACTGAAGGCCCCTGTCACGTACCTGGTGGGTAGAGCCTGGTTAGGCAGAGGAAGGCCTCTCTTGCACCTCTGACACGGGGCCCGTGGTAGTGTATACAGGTAGCGCAGTAGTGCATAGTTACACGAGTGCCGGTTAAACGCGCTTGTTGGGTTGCTGATCCGGTAGTTTGTCAGATGGCAGCGGGTCTCCGTGGGCAGGAACAGGCTGGTACTTAGCCAAACAGCAGGTCCCAAAGTTAGCTGGACAGGTGCTAGCAACTTGGTAGCTCTGGAAGGGCTGGGACTTAAAGTGGATGTAAACCCGAATTTTTTTTATTTTTTTTTGTCTGGCACAATATATTATAGTATGGGATTTCATATCAGCTGTGCCCAGTCTTGCCACAAAGAGTTAATCCAGCTCTGAGCAATCCTCATATCTTTATTCAGTGAAATAAAACAGACAAACTGTGAAAACTTTGTCCGTTCTTCCCCCCTTGCTGTGATTGACAGGTGATTTACATATCTCGTGCACTAGCCTAAGACATGCATTATTTTTTAATTCCCACCCCCCACTCCTTTCTTCAGAAGCTCTGCAAGGATTGGCTGTTCCACACCTCAGCATGATTTGGCATGCTGAAGTCATTTGGGGACTTTTCTGGGTTTTGACTGGATGTTAGTGATCATAGCAGAAGTTCAGTGTAAGAAATACACAGGAGAAAATGCATGTTGATAAGGGGAGTGTAAAGGTGGGCGGGGAGTCTACTGACATCATGACTCCACCCACTGAGCCCTGGAAAACAGACCCACCCACAAAATCTGCAGTTTTTCGGGTCTCATAGCAGACAGAGGGGAGACATATGACAGATAAGTATACATGCAGGAGGCATGTATATCCTTCTAGGTAACCAATATTGCAGTAGTTTAGAAAGGATGAGTGTGGGTTTACATCCACTTTAAGCAGAGTCAGACAAGCTGGATCCTACACAAAACGATCAGATCAAGTACAGATGCGGAGGCAGGAGAATGGTAAAAGGACAAGCCAGGGTCGATGCAGGGGGATAACAGGAGAAATCAGAAACAAGCCGGGTCAATTCTTCAAGAGCAGAAACAGGTAACAGGAAACCGGATACTCACAGAATGCTGTAGAGGAGACAGCACTGATCCTGGATGCTCATCCAGCTTAAATAGCCCAAATTTCCAAATTGGGCCCAATTAGCTATTTTCCCTCACCGGTGTCATGTGACTCATTAGTGTTACAAGGTCTCAGGTGTGAATGGGGAGAAGGTGTGTTAAATTTGGTGTTATCGCTCTCACTCTCTCATACTGGTCACTAGAAGTTCAACTTGGCACCTCATGGCAAAGAACTCTCTGAGGATGTGAAAAAAAAATTGTTGCTCTACATAAAGATGTGGCCTAGGCCAGGGGTCTTCAAACTACGGCCCTCCAGTTGTTCAGGAACTACAATTCCCATCATGCCTGGTCATGTCTGTGAGTGTCAGAGTTTTACAATGCCTCATGGGATGTGTAGTTCTGCAACAGCTGGAGGGCCTTAGTTTGAAGATCCCTGGCCTAGGCTTTAAGAAGATTGCCAAGAACCTGAAACTGAGCTGCAGCACGGTGGCCAAGACCATACAAAGGTTTAACAGGACAGGTTCCACTCAGAACAGGCCTCGCCATGGTCGACCAAAGAAGTTGAATGCACGCGCTCAGCGTCATATCCAGAGGTTGTCTTTGGGAAATAGACGTATGAGTGCTGCCAGCATTGCTGCAGAGGTTGAAGGGGTGGGGGGGTCAGCCTGTCAGTGCTCAGACCATACGCCACAGTGCATCAAATTGGTCTGCATGGCTGTCATCCCAGAAGGAAGCCTCTTCTAAAGATGATGCACAAGAAAGCCTGCAAACAGTTTGCTGGAGACAAGCAGACTAAGGACATGGATTACTGGAACCATGTCCTGTGGTCTGATGAGACCAAGATAAACTTATTTGGTTCAGATGGTGACAAGCGTGTGTGGGGGCAACCAGGTGAGGAGGACAAAGACAAGTGTGTCTTGTCTACAGTCAAGCATGGTGGTGGGAGTGTCATGGTCTGGGGCTGTATGAGTGCTGCTGGCACTGGGGAGCTACAGATCATTGAGGGAACCATGAATGCCAACATGTACTGTGACATACTAAGGCAGAGCATGATCCCCTCCCTTTCGGAGACTGGGCCGCAGGGCAGTATTCCAACATGATAACGACCCCAAACACACCTTAAAGATGACAACTGCCTTGCTAAAGAAGCTGGGGGTAAAGGTGATGGACTGGCCAAGCATGTCTCCAGACCTAAACCCTATTGAGCATCTGTGGGACATCCTCAATACAGAAGGTGGAGGAGCGCAAGGTCTCTAACATCCACCAGCTCCGTTATGCCGTCATGGAGGAGTGGAAGAGGACTCCAGTGACAACCTGTGAAGCTCTGGTGAACTCCATGCCCACGAGGGTTAAAGCAGTGCTGGAAAATAATGGTGGCCAGAAATAAAGTGCTAGTAATTCAGCTTCACATCCAAAATTGTGTTCACCTATTCTATTCTCCTGTGAAAGTAAATAAATGTAAGAAACACCCAGCAGTCCGTGCTCCACACCATGTGCCACACAGGATCCTTACCAGATATGTTTGACCACTATGAAAAAATGGTCAAACAATGTATGTACTCATCATCCATGAGTTGTCGACCTCAATACACTTGGGAAGCTTGCTCAGATATCCCCCACATACAATACCACATAAAAGAAAGAGCAACGTTCATAGGGCAATGAAGTTAAAACCCAGCTAAATTTATTAGATAAAAGTGTGCACTTACATTATAAATCATTGCAATGCTGCAATTGTGATCATCTAATCAGTAAGACACTCTGTCACTTCCTGTAGAACATTGCGCAATGACGTCACATCAGATAGCCCCACCCTACACGTTTTGTTCAAGACGTCATGGGGGGGGCTTTTTAGCTTTGATATGGTCACCATTGATAAATTATTACCGACTCTTAAAACAGCCCTCTTCCTATTATGCCCTGTACACACGGTCGGACATTCCGAACACAAAATCCATCAGATTTTTTCCAACGGACTTTGTCCGAAACTTGTGTTGCATACACACGGTCGGACAAAGTTGTCGGAAAATCTGATTGTTCCGAACGAGGGGACGTATAAAACGTATGGCGGGACTACGTAGAGGCCAGTAGCCAATAGCTTTCGTCTCCAAATTTCTTCTGAGCATGCGTGGCACTTTGTGCGTTGGAATTCCCTACACACGATCGGAAAAAGTCTGATCGGATTTTGTTGTCGGAAAATTTTAGATCCTGCTCTCAAATCTTTTCCGTCGGAATTTCAGACCGAAAAAGCCCGCTAGAGCCCACACACGATCGGATTTTCCGACAACATAATCCGATAGGACTTTCTCCATCGGAATATCTGACCGTGTGTAGGGGGCATTAGACTACCAAAACCGACAGACTGCCCAGTTAGCAAAATATCAAGACTGCTACTATAGTTTGGCCATTCGCAAGGTCAGGTATAATCCAGGACGCAATCACCAGGATTAGTCAAAGGCAACCAATAACAAGCTCTGCTCCCAGTAACCTCTGCAAAAGTACATCTGACTGTCTGGGTTGGTGAGTGTGGTGGGTTAACCATCGATATGTATAATAATATTATTTTTGACAAATTCCTCCTAGAGCATGGCTCAATATATAAATATATATTTTTTTTTACAATAAATATATATTTTTTTACAGATATTTCATAGGAAGGTCTGTCGCATCCGCTCCTGATGAATGGTAATTACCCACGAAACGCATCAAGCTTTATTTGATGCCACAGGAATACTTTTATGGACCAATTTTACTTCTTTAGTACTACTAGACTCTATGACATTGTCTATACAGCATCCGGTGGATACATATGTACCATGTGGGCACATGTGCCAGTGCTTGGGCATGCTGCCAGTGGCATTAGTAGGCCATATATATTTATATATCTACTTCTTGGAGCGTGTTATTATGCATGCATTCCTTTATTTATCATGTTCAGGCCCTATGTACAGTCTATGTATATTTAAGAAATTAAAGTGGAAGTAAACCCCCCTATAGTTTTCAGCCAAGGAAGCTGCCATCTTTGCCTCTGTTTAATCTTCAACTGCCACAGTGCTGCACATGTGATCCGTTATGACACCAGCCATTGGATGGTTTGACTGTTTGGTTGAGAGCACAGCCAATGTGCAGTTAGCATTCACGGCATGCCTTTTTTTTTAGACTGTTAAATCGATGGGTTTACTTCCGCTTTAACAATGGGTCAAAGTCTTTGGATCAACGTTATTGAATAAACTTTTTACTCTGTAACCCACTTCGACTATTCAGATGCTTCAATTAAAGTCCCAAACCCCCTTTCTTTTATATGTACATCTGACAAGTTACCTGAATTTGACTTTGATTATTACCTTTTAAGCTCAAAAACTCAAAATGTATCTGCGGGTATATAGTTATGCTCAGGACTTGTGTTTTCCCTGCAGACCTCCTTCCGATATTTACCATTTATATTGCGCTTTTCATATCTCAATTGGCATGAAACACCAACCTCACCTGGGAATATCACCTATAACGATGGAGCATAAAAATATTTATTTTGTGGAACTGCACACCATCAATAATATAGATACAAGTACTTTTCCGGAGTGAAACTAAAAATAAAATGTTTCCAATGAAAATTGATGTCCTGAATTCAGGAGAGAACACAGATTTTATCATGCGGTTACTTTTATTTCATTTTGTCAGTGTAAATAAACAAGGCGATGGCAAGTAGGTGTTTTTTTTTTTGTTTTGTTTTTTTTTAAAGGTGGAAGGTGCAATAAACTGGTTATACCTCTCAATTGCCAAATCTTTGCCCCTTTTCTCCAGATATTCTGTTCAACGTTCATTGGTGTGACAGTGTATATGTTATGTGTTACTTGCATGTAAATGATAAATAAATCAGAGATTGATTCCAGGGAATACTAAAGGGTATATTTATAAAAAAATTGAATAGTAAGTTGCCAAGTGAAATACTATGTACATTCATTCTGTAATGATACACAAAAAAAGAATGTTATTAGGCGATTTCCTGTGCTTGTCAAATATTTCCCAACGATTTAAAACTGAAAATAACACATTTGGCCACTAGATGGTGCTAATTATCACAAGAATTTCTTATGGTACTTATTACCTTCTAGTGGTTAAATGTGGTATTTTCCATATTTAACTGCTTGCCGACCAGCCGTCGTACCCTTGCCGGGGCCCCTTTTGTCCTGTTTCGCTGCCCCCCCTTCCTATCTGCAAGCCCCCCGTCCCCCACCTTCTTTGTCCATGCTGACTCCTCCCTGAGTAGGTTCCAATTTCTGCAGGTCTTTGTTGTCTTGAAAGACTAGGCCTCCCTTCACGTGATTTTGCGACCCACTCTTTTCGCATCGGCGCGGCTACCGCTGCTTCTGGTATGGGTTTTTCCGATACGGAGCTCCAGCATCTGGGGAGGTGGGAATCGTCTAGTTTTTCTTTATACATCTGTTGTTTTAATTTTCAGATCTTTACCCGGCTCTAATTTGGATCGTTGGAGATTCCTTCATTTACTGGGCGGCTCGTCGGTAGGAAGTTAGGAGCTACGGAAAAAATTTGGGTTTCACCAATGGTATCGCCAGGATCCGTTGGCTTGGGCTCCGTGGGTTACGCTGGCCGCAGGTCCTCCCAGAGTGTTTACGCCTTCGTTCTCATGTTTCCGGCCCATTATCTTGATTCTGCACACTGGAGGGAATGATGTGGGTTATACACGCGCTGTGATTCTTATCTCCGCTATCAAGCGAGACATTGCACATTGTTAAGCACAGGGCCGGACTTACCATTGGGCTTGACTGGGCTCAAGCCCATGGGCCCCGCCCAATATTGGGACCCGCGGGCCCCGCCGAGATACATAGCCGAGTGTACTCGACTCGGCTCCACTCACAGTCACGCTCAGTCCCACCCTATGATGGACATAACACAGGAACTGGGCGTGACTGTGAGCCGAGCCGAGTACACTCGGCTACTCTCAGCTCTGCTCGGGACTGCGAGAGGACCCAAAAGCCGCTGAGAGGACAAGAGAGATGCCGAGAGGACCCGAGAGCCGCCAAGAGGAACCAAGAGCTGCAGAGAAAACCCGAGAGCCGCCGAGAGGACCCGAGAGCCACCGAGAGCCACGAGTTGACCCAAGAGCCGTCGAGAGGACCCGAGATCCACCGAGAGGACCTGAGAGCCACGAGAGGACCCGTGAGCCATCGAGATACACAGGACTCTGTATCTCTGCGGCGCCATTTTTAAACTTCAAGACTGCAATGACAAGACTGCAAATGACACTGGGGCAAGGCTGCAAATGACAAGACTACACTGACAAGGCTGCAATGACACTGGACAAGGCTGAAGATGGATGGGCAAGGCTGCAGATGGACACTGATAAGGCTGCATTGATGGGCATTTAAATGTAAGTTTTTTCCTTAAACTTCCCTCCTAAAAGTTTTTTTCCTTAAAATTCCCTCCTAACCTTGGGGTGCATGTTATACGCTGATAAATACGGTAATGTATAGAAGGTAGGGCCCGAAAGTGACTCAAGCCCAGGGGCCCCCACCACCCTAAGTCCTGCTCTGGTTATGCGCTCTATACTAAGGATGGGCCCGGTGCTCGATGCGAACCCACGTTCGCATCGAGCACCGGGCGTTCGCTCGCTCGGCGAGCCCAGAACTATTTTGGCCGCTCGCATCACGTTCGTGTGATGCGAGCGGCCCCGCAATGCATTGCGGCCGGCGCGGCCGACGCAGTGCATTGCTGGCTGATGATTGGCCAAGCATGCACTGTGACCCCGCATGCTTGGCCAATCACAGCCCCGGAAACTCGAAGAGCCATAATTGGCTACAGGCAGGACGCCTGTAGCCAATTACAGCTCAGGGGCTGTAGTACACGCCCCCCCCTATAAAACGCCGCCACGCCGTCTGCGCCGGTCACATGCTGTTCCGGCGCAGATTGAGCAGGCTGTTTCTGTGACACTCTGCTGCATTTAGATAGATAGAGAGAGAGATTCACTTGCAGAGATTGAGTTAGATAGATTCAGTTACAAAGATTGATTGACAAAGAGGGGCTTGTAGTGTGCTCGTGGCAGGCAGGCAGAGCTCCTATATTTTGTTACCAGAAGCACCTATAGGACTTGTAGTGTGTTAGTGACAGGCAGGCAGAGCTCCTATATTTTGTTACCAGAAGCACCTATAGGACTTGTAGTGTGTTAGTGGCAGGCAGGCAGAGCTCCTATATTTTGTTACCAGAAGCACCTATAGGACTTGTAGTGTGTTAGTGGCAGGCAGGCAGAGCTCCTATATTTTGTTACCAGAAGCACCTATAGGACTTGTAGTGTGTTAGTGACAGGCAGGCAGAGCTCCTATATTTTGTTACCAGAAGCACCTATAGGACTTGTAGTGTGTTAGTGGCAGGCAGGCAGAGCTCCTATATTTTGTTACCAGAAGCACCTATAGGACTTGTAGTGTGTTCGTGGCAGGCAGGCAGAGCTCCTATATTTTGTTCCCAGAGGCACCTATAGGACTTGAAGTGTGTTAGTCCCATCACACACACAGAGCTATATTTTGTTCCCAGAAGCACCTATAGGACTTGAAGTGTGTTAGTCCCATTACACACACAGAGCTATATTTTCTTCCCAGAAGCACCTATAGGACTTGAAGTGTGTTAGTCCCATTACACACACAGAGCTATATTTTCTTCCCAGAAGCACCTATAGGACTTGAAGTGTGTTAGTCCCATTACACACACAGAGCTATATTTTCTTCCCAGAAGCACCTATAGGACTTGAAGTGTGTTAGTCCCATCACACACACAGAGCTATATTTTCTTCCCAGAAGCACCTATAGGACTTGAAGTGTGTTAGTCCCATCACACACACAGAGCTATATTTTCTTCCCAGAAGCACCTATAGGACTTGAAGTGTGTTAGTCCCATCACACACACAGAGCTATATTTTCTTCCCAGAAGCACCTATAGGACTTGTAGTGTGTTAGTGGCAGGCAGGCAGAGCTCCTATATTTTGTTACCAGAAGCACCTATAGGACTTGTAGTGTGTTCGTGGCAGGCAGGCAGAGCTCCTATATTTTGTTCCCAGAGGCACCTATAGGACTTGAAGTGTGTTAGTCCCATTACACACACAGAGCTATATTTTGTTCCCAGAAGCACCTATAGGACTTGAAGTGTGTTAGTCCCATTACACACACAGAGCTATATTTTCTTCCCAGAAGCACCTATAGGACTTGAAGTGTGTTAGTCCCATTACACACACAGAGCTATATTTTCTTCCCAGAAGCACCTATAGGACTTGAAGTGTGTTAGTCCCATTACACACACAGAGCTATATTTTCTTCCCAGAAGCACCTATAGGACTTGAAGTGTGTTAGTCCCATCACACACACAGAGCTATATTTTCTTCCCAGAAGCACCTATAGGACTTGAAGTGTGTTAGTCCCATCACACACACAGAGCTATATTTTCTTCCCAGAAGCACCTATAGGACTTGAAGTGTGTTAGTCCCATCACACACACAGAGCTATATTTTCTTCCCAGAAGCACCTATAGGACTTGAAGTGTGTTAGTCCCATTACACACAAAGAGCTATACTTTGTTCCCAGAAGCACCTATAGGACTTGAAGTGTGTTAGTCCCATCACACACACAGAGCTATATTTTCTTCCCAGAAGCACCTATAGGACTTGAAGTGTGTTAGTCCCATCACACACACAGAGCTATATTTTCTTCCCAGAAGCACCTATAGGACTTGAAGTGTGTTAGTCCCATTACACACAAAGAGCTATACTTTGTTCCCAGAAGCACCTATAGGACTTGAAGTGTGTTAGTCCCATCACACACACAGAGCTATATTTTCTTCCCAGAAGCACCTATAGGACTTGAAGTGTGTTAGTCCCATCACACACACAGAGCTATATTTTCTTCCCAGAAGCACCTATAGGACTTGAAGTGTGTTAGTCCCATTACACACAAAGAGCTATACTTTGTTCCCAGAAGCACCTATAGGACTTGAAGTGTGTTAGTCCCATTACACACACAGAGCTATATTTTCTTCCCAGAAGCACCTATAGGACTTGAAGTGTGTTAGTCCCATCACACACACAGAGCTATATTTTCTTCCCAGAAGCACCTATAGGACTTGAAGTGTGTTAGTCCCATTACACACACAGAGCTATATTTTCTTCCCAGAAGCACCTATAGGACTTGAAGTGTGTTAGTCCCATTACACACACAGAGCTATATTTTGTTCCCAGAAGCACCTATAGGACTTGAAGTGTGTTAGTCCCATCACACACACAGAGCTATATTTTTCTTCCCAGAAGCACCTATAGGACTTGAAGTGTGTTAGTCCCATTACACACAAAGAGCTATACTTTGTTCCCAGAAGCACCTATAGGACTTGAAGTGTGTTAGTCCCATCACACACACAGAGCTATATTTTCTTCCCAGAAGCACCTATAGGACTTGAAGTGTGTTAGTCCCATCACACACACAGAGCTATATTTTCTTCCCAGAAGCACCTATAGGACTTGAAGTGTGTTAGTCCCATTACACACAAAGAGCTATACTTTGTTCCCAGAAGCACCTATAGGACTTGAAGTGTGTTAGTCCCATCACACACACAGAGCTATATTTTCTTCCCAGAAGCACCTATAGGACTTGAAGTGTGTTAGTCCCATCACACACACAGAGCTATACTTTGTTCCCAGAAGCACCTATAGGACTTGAAGTGTGTTAGTCCCATCACACACACAGAGCTATATTTTCTTCCCAGAAGCACCTATAGGACTTGAAGTGTGTTAGTCCCATCACACACACAGAGCTATATTTTCTTCCCAGAAGCACCTATAGGACTTGAAGTGTGTTAGTCCCATTACACACAAAGAGCTATACTTTGTTCCCAGAAGCACCTATAGGACTTGAAGTGTGTTAGTCCCATTACACACACAGAGCTATATTTTCTTCCCAGAAGCACCTATAGGACTTGAAGTGTGTTAGTCCCATCACACACACAGAGCTATATTTTCTTCCCAGAAGCACCTATAGGACTTGAAGTGTGTTAGTCCCATTACACACACAGAGCTATATTTTCTTCCCAGAAGCACCTATAGGACTTGAAGTGTGTTAGTCCCATTACACACACAGAGCTATATTTTGTTCCCAGAAGCACCTATAGGACTTGAAGTGTGTTAGTCCCATCACACACACAGAGCTATATTTTGTTCCCAGAAGCACCTATAGGACTTGAAGTGTGTTAGTCCCATTACACACACAGAGCTATATTTTGTTCCCAGAAGCACCTATAGGACTTGAAGTGTGTTAGTCCCATTACACACACAGAGCTATATTTTGTTCCCAGAAGCACCTATAGGACTTGTAGTGTGTTAGTGGCATCACACAGAGCTCCTCTATTTTCTTTGCAGAAGCACCCATAGGACTTCTAGTGTGTTAGTGGCATCACACAGAGCTCCTATATTTTATTCTCAGCAGCACCCACAGGACTTCTAGTGTGTTAGTGGCATCACACAGAGCTCCTCTATTTTCTTTGCAGAAGCACCCATAGGACTTCTAGTGTGTTAGTGGCATCACACAGAGCTCCTATATTTTCTTCTCAGCAGCACCCACAGGACTTCTAGTGTGTTAGTGGCATCACACAGAGCTCCTATTTTTTCTTTGCATAAGCACCCACAGGACTTCTAGTGTGTTAGTGGCATCACACAGAGCTCCTCTATTTTCTTTGCAGAAGCACCCACAGGACTTCTAGTGTGTTAGTGGCATCACACAGAGCTCCTCTATTTTCTTTGCAGAAGCACCCACAGGACTTCTAGTGTGTTAGTGGCATCACACAGAGCTCCTCTATTTTCTTTGCAGAAGCACCCATAGGACTTCTAGTGTGTTAGTGGCATCACACAGAGCTCCTATATATTCTTCTCAGCAGCACCCACAGGACTTCTAGTGTGTTAGTGGCATCACACAGAGCTCCTATTTTTTCTTTGCATAAGCACCCACAGGACTTCTAGTGTGTTAGTGGCATCACACAGAGCTCCTCTATTTTCTTTGCAGAAGCACCCACAGGACTTCTAGTGTGTTAGTGGCATCACACAGAGCTCCTCTATTTTCTTTGCAGAAGCACCCACAGGACTTCTAGTGTGTTAGTGGCATCACACAGAGCTCCTCTATTTTCTTTGCAGAAGCACCCATAGGACTTCTAGTGTGTTAGTGGCATCACACAGAGCTCCTATATATTCTTCTCAGCAGCACCCACAGGACTTCTAGTGTGTTAGTGGCATCACACAGAGCTCCTCTATTTTCTTTGCAGAAGCACCCACAGGACTTCTAGTGTGTTAGTGGCATCACACAGAGCTCCTCTATTTTCTTTGCAGAAGCACCCATAGGACTTCTAGTGTGTTAGTGGCATCACACAGAGCTCCTATATATTCTTCTCAGCAGCACCCACAGGACTTCTAGTGTGTTAGTGGCATCACACAGAGCTCCTATATTTTCTTTGCAGAAGCACCTATAGGACTTCTAGTGTGTTAGTGGCATCACACAGAGCTCCTCTATTTTCTTTGCAGAAGCACCCATAGGACTTCTAGTGTGTTAGTGGCATCACACAGAGCTCCTCTATTTTCTTTGCAGAAGCACCCATAGGACTTCTAGTGTGTTAGTGGCATCACACAGAGCTCCTATATATTCTTCTCAGCAGCACCCACAGGACTTCTAGTGTGTTAGTGGCATCACACAGAGCTCCTATATTTTCTTTGCAGAAGCACCCATAGGACTTCTAGTGTGTTAGTGGCATCACACAGAGCTCCTATATATTCTTCTCAGCAGCACCCACAGGACTTCTAGTGTGTTAGTGGCATCACACAGAGCTCCTATATTTTCTTTGCAGAAGCACCTATAGGACTTCTAGTGTGTTAGTGGCATCACACAGAGCTCCTCTATTTTCTTTGCAGAAGCACCCATAGGACTTCTAGTGTGTTAGTGGCATCACACAGAGCTCCTATATATTCTTCTCAGCAGCACCCACAGGACTTCTAGTGTGTTAGTGCATCACACAGAGCTCCTATATTTTCTTTGCAGAAGCACCTATAGGACTTCTAGTGTGTTAGTGGCATCACACAGAGCTCCTCTATTTTCTTTGCAGAAGCACCCACAGGACTTCTAGTGTGTTAGTGGCATCACACAGAGCTCCTCTATTTTCTTTGCAGAAGCACCCATAGGACTTCTAGTGTGTTAGTGGCATCACACAGAGCTCCTATATATTCTTCTCAGCAGCACCCACAGGACTTCTAGTGTGTTAGTGGCATCACACAGAGCTCCTATATTTTCTTTGCAGAAGCACCTATAGGACTTCTAGTGTGTTAGTGGCATCACACAGAGCTCCTATATTTTCTTTGCAGAAGCACCCATAGGACTTCTAGTGTGTTAGTGGCATCACACAGAGCTCCTATATTTTCTTCTCAGCAGCACCCACAGGACTTCTAGTGTGTTAGTGGCATCACACAGAGCTCCTATTTTTTCTTTGCAGAAGCACCCATAGGACTTCTAGTGTGTTAGTGGCATCACACAGAGCTCCTATATTTTCTTCTCAGCAGCACCCACAGGACTTCTAGTGTGTTAGTGGCATCACACAGAGCTCCTATATTTTCTTTGCAGAAGCACCTATAGGACTTCTAGTGTGTTAGTGGCATCACACAGAGCTCCTATATTTTCTTCTCAGCAGCACCCACAGGACTACCGACTACAATGGCTGGAAGACCGCCAAGGGGAGGCAGAGCGTGCAGAGCCAAGAACACAGGGCAGCAGGCTCTGTTTCTAGTGGACGTGGCCGTGGACGTGGACGTGGTCGTGCATCGTCATCAGCACGTGGCCATGGGACACGCGCGTCTTTGTTTTCGGCAGCTGGACATGTGGAGCCGCATCATGCTGAAGGCTTGGTAGAATGGATGACCAAGCCCTCCTCATCCTCCTCATCCTCTCTCACCCAGGCTCAGGGTACTGACAGAGCATCATCAGCCACCCCTTCCCTAGACCCACCATGTCCTCCTGAGGAGTCCCCCGAACTCTTTGAGCACAGTGTTGGGTACATGCTCCAGGAGGATGCCCAACGATTCGAAGGCTCGGATGACGATACCCAGCTTGAGGAATCTGGCAGTACAGTTCCACCAGCTGCAGCTTACTGCCAGGTTTGCTCTAGTGGTGAAGAGGGAGGGGATGATGAGGTCACTGACTCCACGTGGGTGCCTCAAGGGAGAGAGGATGAGGAGGAGGACGAGGAGGAGGAGGATGCGGCGTCACATGTCCAACGAGGCAGGATGCCCCCTGGAGGCCAGGTAGAGGCCAGCACAGCAACTGTACAACACCGCAGAGCTCCGCCTGTGCAGGGCGCTGCCTCTGCACGTTATCAGAAAAGTTCTTTGGTGTGGGCCTTTTTTGAGACGAGTGCAGCAGATCGCACCACTGCTATTTGCAATATTTGTCTCAAGCGTATCTCGCGTGGCCAAAACATCAGCCGCTTGGGCACGACAAGCATGACCAGACATATGGCGACCTGCCATGCAGCTCGTTGGCAGGCACACATAAAAGACCCACACCAAAGAACTAAGCGGACCTCTCCTTGCTCCTCCTCAGCTGGTATCTCCATCCCCACTACACCTTCAGTCCTCTCTGAAAGCTGCTCTGAGAGGACTGAAGGTGTAGAATTCGGTGTGTCACAACCAAGTACTTGCAGTACACCGACGTCCGAATGCAGCAGGCAAATTTCCCTGCCCCAGCTGCTGGACCGTAGAAAGAAGTACACTCCCAGCCATCCACATGCCCAGCGGTTGAATGCTAGCCTTGCTAAATTGCTAGCACTTCAACTGCTGCCTTTTCAGTTGGTAGACTCGGCCCCCTTCCGTGAGTTTGTTCAATGTGCGGTTCCTCAGTGGCAGGTTCCCAAACGCCACTTTTTCTCGCGGAAGGCGATTCCGTCTCTCTACCGGCATGTGGAGGGCAATGTCCATGCCTCGCTGGACAGGGCGGTCAGCGGTAAGGTGCATATTACCGCTGACTCATGGTCCAGCAGGCATGGACAGGGACGGTACCTTTCTTTCACGGCCCATTGGGTCACTCTATTGGCAGCTGGGAGGGATGCAGGACAAGGTGCAGTAGTGTTGGAGGTTGTTCCGCCACCACGCCTCCAAAACGCGACTACTGCTACTGGTTGTGACACACCTCTCTCCTCCACCCCCTCCTCTTCTTCTTCCTCCAGTGCTCTGTCCTTGGAACCAGCGGTGCTCCGTAGGCGTACAAGGGGCTACGCAAGTACGCAGGCAAAAAGATGCCATGCCGTGCTTGCGCTGGTGTGTTTGGGGGACAGGAGCCACACTGGGCCAGAGGTTCTGGCAGCTCTGCAGGGGCAGGCCGAGAGGTGGTTGACGCCACGTCAGCTTAAGCCAGGAATGGTCGTTTCTGACAATGGCACCAACCTCCTCTCCGCCCTGCGACAGGGGCAGCTCACCCATGTGCCCTGCATGGCTCACGTCCTCAACCTGGTGGTGCAGCGGTTCTTGGGCAGGTTCCCAGGCTTACAGGATGTCCTGAGGCAGGCCAGGAAAGTCTGTGTGCATTTCCGCCGATCTTATAATGCCAGTGCTCGGCTGACTGAGCTACAAAAGGAGCTGAACCTGCCCAAGAACCGCCTAATATCTGACATGCCCACCAGGTGGAACTCAACGTTGGCCATGCTGCAGCGACTGCACACGCAGCAGAGGGCCATCAATGAGTACCTTTGCGACTACGGCACCAGGACAGGGTCAGGGGAGCTTGGTTTTTTTTCCCCACGTCAGTGGAGCATGATCAGGGATGCATGCACTGTCCTCTCACCATTTGAGGAGGCCACGAGGATGGTGAGCAGTGACAGTGCATGCATCAGTGACACTGTCCCTCTTGTCCACCTGTTGGAGCATACGCTGCGTGGGATAATGGACAGGGCACTTGAGGCAGAACAGAGGCAGGAAGAGGAGGACTTCCTTGCCTCTCAAGGCCCCCTTTATCCGGACAGTGTTCCTTCTGTCCCACCCATCACACAGGAAGAGGATGAGGAGGAGGAGGAGGAGGAGGAGGAGGAGGATTGTGTGAGCATGGAGGTGGAGCCTGGCACTCAGCATCAGCAGCAGCAGTCTTTTAGGGATGATGTACAGTCCCAACAAGCCAGTGGACTTGTACGTGGCTGGGAGGAGGTGGCTGGCGATCATGTCATCCTCAGTGACCCAGAAGACTCCGGACCGAATGCCTCAGCTAACCTACGCTGCATGGCCTCCCTGATCCTGCAAAGCCTGCGGAAGGATCCTCGTGTTCTTCGGATCAAGGAGAGGGACCATTACTGGCTGGCCACTCTCCTTGATCCGCGGTACAAGGGTAAGGTTGCGGACCTTATCTTGCCGTCGCAGAGGGAGCAGAGGATGAGACATCTCAGGGAGGCCTTGCAGAAAGGTCTGTGCAACGCGTTCCCAGAAACTGGGAGGCTACAAACTCCTGGTCCTGGGCGACGAGTTGCTGAGGCTTCGGTCAGTGGCAGAAGGAGCGGTGGGGAAGGTGGACGTCTGACCGATGCGTTCAGACAATTTTTTAGTCCGCAGCCCCAAGGTATGATCGGTTCCAGCAACCATCGCCAGCGTCTGATATACATGGTGCAGGAATACCTTGGGGCAAGGTCAGACTTGGACACCTTTCCCACCGAAAATCCTCTGGCTTACTGGGTCCTGAGGATGGATCACTGGCCAGAGCTTGCACAGTATGCAATTGAGCTACTGGCCTGTCCTGCCTCCAGCGTTCTTTCCGAACGCACATTCAGTGCTGCTGGAGGATTTGTGACTGATCATAGGGTGCGCCTGTCCACCGCCTCGGTTGATCGACTGACATTCATCAAAATGAATCAGTCTTGGATCACCACCAGCTACCAGGCACCTGAGGCGGATATAACCGAATAATTTTTAATGTCACATCCCTTCAAGACTGCCTATGCTGATGCTGAGTGACTGTCCTCTTATGTTCACTGACTATCCTCTTCCTCCTCCTCAATGATCCATGCCACAGCACCAGTGCCTAAGGCACAATTTTTCAGCCCCTGTTTAACAGGGGCGTGTACTTACAATTTTTTAAAAAAATGCTTCGCAACACGTGTGACTGCTGTGCTCCAAGTACAGTCTCTGTGAGGGCCGTGTTGCAGTGTTGTGGCACCAGCACCAGTGCCTAAGGCACAATTTTTCAGCCCCTGTTTAACAGGGGCGTGTACTTACAATTTTTTAAAAAAATGCTTCGCAACACGTGTGACTGCTGTGCTCCAAGTACAGTCTCTGTGAGGGCCGTGTTGCAGTGTTGTGGCACCAGCACCAGTGCCTAAGGCACAATTTTTTCAGCCCCTGTTTAACAGGGGTGTGTACTTACAATTTTTTAAAAAAATGCTTCGCAACACGTGTGACTGCTGTGCTCCAAGTACAGTCTCTGTGAGGGCCGGGTTGCAGTGTTGTGGCACCAGCACCAGTGCCTAAGGCACAATTTTTCAGCCCCTGTTTAACAGGGGCGTGTACTTACAATTTTTTAAAAAAATGCTTCGCAACACGTGTGACTGCTGTGCTCCAAGTACAGTCTCTGTGAGGGGTTGCAGTGTTGTGGCACCAACACCAGTGCCTAAGGCACAATTTTTCAGCCCCTGTTTAACAGGGGCGGGTAATTACAAATCTTGATCTAATAGTTCACAGCAGGGCCCATTCCTGCGCCCACCAAGAGTAACTATGAGGGCCTACAGTCTTGTGGCAACACCGTCCACCACCACCGCCAAAGGCCCAATTTTTCTGCCCTGTTCATCAGGTGCTTGCAATTACAAATCTTGATCTAATAACTCACAGCAGGGCCCATTCCTGCGCCCACCAAGAGTAACTGTGAGAGCTTACAGTCTTGTGGCAAAACCGTCCACCACCACCACCACCACCACCCCCAATTTTTCTGCCCTGTTCAACAGGTGCATGCAATTACAAATCTTGATCTATTAACTCACAGCAGGGCCCATTCCTGTGCCCACCAGTCTTGTGGCTACACCAACATCTAATAGGGCAAATTTCTGCAGAGTATATACGCCAGGCCCCTACTTTCAAACATCCAACTTACAAACGACTCCTACTTGCAAATGGAAAGAGAAAACAGGAAGTGAGAGGAAATCTACCCCTAGGAAGGGAAATTCTATCCTGTTAGATTTAATTTGGGAAAAAGGTATCTCCTCTCTACTGATACTTTATCACCAATCCTTGTTTCAATTAAAACCCCACTTTTCCAAAAACATTTGTCATTGGGACGGAAAGTGAGGTGACATGTTCTGAACAGATGTGCAAAGACAGCAAATGTTACAGGGGTGATAACCCCTCCCTATGTTCTCCAAAAAGCTTAAAAATAGATTTTTTTGGGATGGAGCTACACTTCATAATGTACCTGTTCAGATTCTACTTAAGATCAAACCTAAAGCCGCAAGTGGTTTTAAATGGCTTCTTTTTTTCCTTTACAAATGTCATTTTGTGCAAGGACAGTTCTAAACACGGGAAACACATGCCACTTCACAGGCATACTTTGGACACCCCCCAGGTACCATATTTAAAGGAAAATGTCACTTTTTTTTTTTCACTTTATGCATCATTAAAATGACTGCTCCCGAAAAAACGTTAGTTTTTAAAAGTTCTTTTTGCATTGATATATGTCCCCTGGGCAGGACCCGGGTCCCCAAACCTGTTTTATGACATTAACATGCATATTGGCCGTTGTAATTAGCACTTTTGATTTCGAACGTTCGCGTCCATTATAACGTATAGGGTTCGAAAATTCGCGCGAACTTTCGGTCCGTTCGAAGGTTCTGGTTCGAACCGAACCCGGGGGTGTTCGGCTCATCCCTACTCTATACCAACTTGGTTCTCATCTGATCTGAAATCGTGCCTAGTTTGCTGTGGGACTGGGAAATTCCTGGCCCACGCTTGGAACGCTTTCATTGAAAGGTTAACGCCCAGGTCACCAAATTTGTTTGGCAGATCGGGGGGTTCGTAATCCGGCACAGGGTTTTGGAGGGTGCTAATGATGATCTGCTGCCACCGGATGCTTTCACCTTACTGATATCGGTTTGGACATTTTCAACCTTGGCCTTCAGCGTGGTGTGGAACAGGCGCTGACGTGCGGGTGGAGGTTTCTTGACCTTGCCAGCGGTAAAGTTGCTGTAATGGGCTAAGCCCTTAATGAAAAATTGGAAGTAGGCTGTCTGTCCAGCACTTATGGTAAGGACAGGGCTCCCATTTTGGAATTGCGTGCTCACAATGCAACTGTGACTGGCACTGGTTTAAGTGTTAATATGTTATGTGGTGGAATTTAAATAAAGCGGTGGCCTTGTCCTTTCCAACCTAATGGTTGT